>JAWQFJ010012212.1:0-27832 GCA_034096865.1 Theodoxus fluviatilis
AGGGTCCCATCAAAGTTTCAAACTTCCAAGAAAGATATTACAATCTTTGCTCATATTGAACCATTCTCCAGCTGTCCCAAATTGTGAACACTCGAGTACCACATCTTTGCCCTCGTTTTTCTGCTTCATCGGACCCCAGACACACTAGGCTTGTTCAGGAGTACGAAGCGCTGCATGAGCGCTTCATGCAGCGCTTCATGTTGGCGATTGAGCGCTCTTTGTACCTCGTGAACACCTACAGATGTAGTGCAGCGCCTCACTTGTTAAAGGGGAGGTAAATCTTCTGCGCCCCATGTTGTGTTGATAGACGCTAAGAAAGTGTTTTCTTTGCCACAGACATCGTTTATGCACGCTTAAATGTATTCTGCATGAATAAAGTCCACCACTGTGTCATTCTTACTTGCCATTACTCGTGCATACAGAGCGCTTGGGGCAAATAAAGCCCGTTCCAGTCCCAAAATGATGTTTCTGAGGGTTATTTTACACATCAACGGCCAGTGCAGGATCGAAGACGCCATTGTGAAAATCGTCTGAATCACCTCGGATCGGTGATGCACAGCGCTGCTCAGCACTGAGTGAATCACGCCCCAAAATTGCTGTTCAGGAGTGAAACACATGCTGCGCTGTGCAGCGCTTTGCAGCACTGCGCCTCCTGAACAAGCCTAAGGTGTGTACAACAGAAACGCCTGGAGCCCAATTAATGTTTCTGACATTCACCACAGATCATTTGATCTTTGCTTTTTTGTTTCATCATAGTCCCACTTTCTAAACTAAAATTTAATTTTTGTGCACAACTTCAGTGTCATCTTTTTCTCAGCTTCTGTGGATTCCAGGATCCACCCAAGATCCTAGGGCAAGCTTGTTCCACATCAGTCACTTGAATTGCTTGTCTGAAATATTCCTCTTTCAAAATATTTGTGGGGTTCTGTGGCAGAATGGTTAGTGCACTTAACCTGCAATCACTTGTGGCTGGTGGGTTTGTCGTCTGAAGCTACGGGGATTCTGGGGTTGCATTCCTGAGCAACGTGCTTAACTCACATGTATTCTTCCCACCCAGGAGTAAAACCGGGTACCTGTGAGGACAGCGATGGGTTACTAGGGTGTGATTAACCCTTGTATGCAGCTGTGAGCCAGCATCGGGTTGGAATACCGACCATGCAGTTGCTGCAGAAATTTTTTTTTTTAGATCAGGACACACCCATCAGTTCTCACCTGATGCATCCATCCAATCTATTATCCAACTGCCCAATCTTATCCGATCCAACCATCACATCTCACCAGATTTATTCATCACATCCCACACAATCCATGCATCAGATCTTATCTTATCCATTCATAAGATCCTAGCTCATCTATCAAACTTCTCTACATCCTACAACCCAATTGTACGTGTTCCATCTATCACAACTTGTAGGTCGCTGCTTCAAAACTCACCTGGATCCACTCGTCGAAGGCGTTGAGCAAGGTGAAGGGATCTCCGTGGTCTGACTCCAAAGGTTTCCGTGCCGCCTGCAACAGTCCCAGACATTCTCGATCCCACTTTCCTCTGTCTGTTTCCATGCTTTTCCCATTCTAGTCCACTAGAGACTTCTCCTACCGGCGAAAGAGTCTCTAGTACAGTTCATATCACGTGATGGAAGGTTTCCATCCGGAATATGCATGAGGTCACACGAGAGGCTTGTGGGATAACCCTCTGCTTCCTAACATATGCCGTTATAGTTGTTCTAAGACTATTTCGCACAAAACTAATAACTTATGCTTGTTGAGGCAATAAACAAGCATTTATTCGATAAAATAAAATGTTTGTGTTGAAATGGAAACAAGTTTTGACATCTGAATGATTTCTGTAAAAAGTGGAGAAAAAATAGTATCATAACGAACTATTTTTGGCGCAATGATGTAATGCGAAGGGTCAAACCTATTATGCATTCATTGCGAACTGCGCCATAGTTCACAGAATGTGCTTTTCCATAATAAAGATTTTCTTATAGTCAGTGTGCATGCTCGTTTATTAGCCAAAGCAGAGGGGAGACATTGTGTTTGCTTGTGAAGAAGAAAAAAAAATGCAAATGTCCTTTTGTCTTCATTGTTTTTCACCTGTCACAAGGGTAGGAATCTAGATTTGCTGCTTGACAGAAGATGGAAGATCAATCAGGAAAATCTAAAACGTGCAGCATCACCAACTGCTGGAGGCTAATAAATTATGCAAGCCTGGCTTCAGCAAATATGAATCAATGGTATATGGTCATGAGCTCTGATTTGTTGCATATTCATATGCTCAAAATTATGTGCATGTTGGATGTGTTACTTCCCTACTAAAAGAAAAAGTTTCCAACCGGATCAGTTGGATATGGGACTATAAATAAAATCTTCCCACTTTTGTCTGCATGTTATTTTGATTATGTGACAGCCATTTTAATTGGCCTACAACCATATTACCATGCATTTGCAGAATGTTAAAAAAAATATTTTCTAGTCTGTGTTCCTCAGTGAAACACTGAGGAACATGAAGAAACCTATCTGACAAATTCTAGTGTACACGGCAAAGAAAGAGAGAGACAGCACCAAACCCATCACTTACAATGGCCTCTCTGTCCGAGTGTGCCTTCATGGTGAAGGGAGACTGGACACTCATGGCTGCGGCAACAGACAGCACTGGATCTATCATCTGCAGGCAGAAAATACACACAGCAGTGCAAAATGAAGATGATGATGATGATGACGATGTCAACAACGACAACAACAACAATGATGATGGCAACAGCAACATAAGGGAATGACAATGACAGTGATGACAAATGATTATGGGATTTTTATAAAGATTAATAATAAATAAGATTTTAGACAAACTGAATATAAGATTGCACAGCCTTGCATACCATGTGGTACCAACCTTCTGCAGGTGTTTCAATCTTGTGACAATGTTTGACAGATTTGTTGGCAATGAACTCTCACACAATGTCAAATCTGTCACTTCTTCCCAAGAAGATTAGCTTATCTAGAGAGTTGTTTAAGTGTTAATCCTAAAATGGATTAATAGCTTTGAGAAATTCAGCAAGCAAGTTCATACAAAGTTTGTCCCAACACTGGCATTCCCATTCAGACTACAGTAAATGTTTTAATTTCCTGGACACTTCTCAAGAGCTGTGTGTGACTCACGTTGAAGACGGAGCCCATGATGAGCATCTTGCCAATGACAACATCCACAGGCAGCTGAGACAGCATCTCTCCCATGGGGGTCAGCTCCTCGTCCTCCGTCAGGGCCCCCTGCAGACATGCACAGACACAGCAGTGATGGGAACAGAGAAAAACAGTGATTTCATTGTCCATAGCATGGACCTAGCTGCAACTGATCACAGATAAAGTGTTTACAAAAGTTATTTTTTTTGTGCTTATAATATTTCAAACGAAATTTATATTGTAGTCTGAATACGTGACAATTTATATCACATAATTATAATTTATGAAATGCACACTCTCTGAGCAAAATATGCATCTACTGTGACAGTCAACAACAGGACTGTTGATGTTACTTGACCAACTCATTCACCTGTGGGTGCCATACAGAATGTATATAGTCTAGGCCTTTGGCGGTGAAAATTGCAGAACATTACCTGTTCCTTGAGGAACTGTATGGAGTTCTCTATGCTGGACATGGCTGGGGCCTCTAAAAAGGGAAACCTGAAAGGTAAGAAACTTGTTTTTAAAAATCAGACAACTTTTCACATTTTTACATAATTTCCTTCCTAGTAAAGCAGCAGAACCCCTTGGATAAAGCTTGATTCTTGATTTGAAATGAGCACTTTCATTAACGTATTTACATTTCTGATGTTGAAACATAACTTATCAGCTAACAGGTTTGTAAAATCAAAAAGAAATTACTAAGGCCAGGTGACTGTGCAATCATATTGTACTGAATTGTGGCTAGGCAGATATGTATTCTTTTACAGGTAAGAAACTAGCTTTCTAATACACTCGTAAAACAAAAACACAGCTATACAGTACTTTGCCAAGAGGAAATATATCTTTTGCTAATTCATCAACAATTTGGTGACAATTCTCTAAGACTACGTAACCTGTCCGTTGATCATTCTGAGTGACTCTGAGAGCAAGTTCGAGTTATGCCTTCCTAGTATCAGGCAACTTTACTCATCCATGGCTGTTCTAAGAAGCTCTTGGAGAAGGTTCATTAACTGATCACCTCTGGGTTTTAAGCAACTTTGCTCATTCATCAACAGTTTAGCGACAACTCGCAGACAATGCTAAGAGGATTCAACTCACTTCCTGGCATCAGGCAGTCCCATGGCCATGAGCTGCAGGATGAGGGCGTCCAGGGGGACTCGCTGAATTTCTGGCGTGGTGTACTGCTGGAAGGCCTCGTAGTCCGGCTCCTCGTACAGACGGAAACACACACCTGGGCCTGTCCTGCCTGCGTCATGGCAACGAGTGCATCATCAGCATGACTAAAGGGAGGCAACTCTACTTCTCATGATGGAAACAAATTCCTAAACACCCTCCTCTCCAATTTGTACAGTAAAAAATTATCACACTGTCTCTATCCCGAGTTGAAACATCCAAAATGACTTGTGTTTTACTTGTGGATAATCATTCCATAGTTTTTACCCACAAGTGACAAATGAAATCACAAAACAAACCACAAGTGACAAATGAAATCACAAAACACAACAATGAAGTGGTAAATAAAGTTGCTTTAATTACCAGAAGCTACAGGATGCACATTTTCTACTTAAGATTTTCCTAAATTATATATGAAAAAAAATGCTAACGAAATAGGAAAACACAACTTAAATTTTCCCCCCACATAATTTAGAAAGACTTTCATTTAAAGGAGAAAATGTGCAACCTGGAGCATCTGGTAATCAAAGCAACGTTATTTATTACTTCATTGTTGTGTTTTGCTAGAACAAACCAAGTCTTCCTTCATTTTTAATGGTGCTGCACACCTGCTCATCCTTTGCATAGTTATTACTTTTAAAGTCACATACTTTCTATTCAAAGATTACACCAACGAATTATTGAAAAACCCCACCAAGTCTTGCTTCATTTCTGATAGCACTGCATACCTGCTCATCCTTCACATAGTTATAACTTTTTAAAGTCACATACTTTCTATTCAAAGATTACATCAATGAAATTTTGGGAAAACCCCCCAAGTCTTCCTTAATTTCTGAGAGCGCTGCATACCTGCTCATCCTTCACATAGTTATAACTTTTTTAAGTCACATACTTTCTATTCAAAGATTACATCAATGAAATTTTGGGAAAACCCCCCAAGTCTTCCTTAATTTCTGAGAGCGCTGCATACCTTCACATCCTTCACATAGTTATAACTTTTAAGTCACATACTTTCTATTCAAAGATTACATCAATGAATTTGAGGGAAAACCCCCCAAGTCTTGCTTAATTTCTGAGAGCGCTGCATACCTGCTCGCCCTTTGCGCTGCTCAGCGCTGGCCCTGCTAATCCAGAACTCTTGGAGGCGCTGCATCTTGTACTTGGGGTCAAAGCTCATCTCCTTCACCTTCCCCGAGTCGGCGATGAAGCGCACTCCATCAATGGTGACAGAGGTCTCCGCAATGTTGGTGGAAACTATGCACTTTCTGGCTCCCTCTGGGGCAATGTCAAAGACCTGGAAGAAGACAGCAGAGTTGTGTGAGAGTAAACATTACTGCAGAATTATGAATGACTTACACGAAAACATAAGTATCGATGTCATTGATAGTATGCTTTATAGCAGTTGAAGGATTTCCATGAAAAAGAATGACAAGAAATCTGATAAAGCCTTGAAAAACGTTCTACATTTAATTGGCATAACAAAATCAGATGTATTGATGAAATGAAATGATAATCCATATATTGCCTATTTAATTAAATCAACAAAATTCTTGATTTGGGAGAGATAACTGAACCCAAATTTAATCAAATTTATTATTAAACACATTTATGAAGCTCCACATTACAGAGGTACACACTAACAACAATTTTATGTGAAGGATTTGTTTGTTTTTTCCGGTTCCCACAATATCAATGCACGCACACAAATTCTGTCATGTACATCTATGTAAAATATGAAAAATGGGAGCGGGGTCAACAGAGGCAACAGTAGGACCCCTGCAAGCAACAGCAGGACCACTGCAAGCAACAGCAGGACCACTGCAAGCAACAGCAGGACCACTGCAAGCAACAGCAGGACCACTGCAAGCAACAGCAGGACCACTGCAAGCAACAGCAGGACCACTGCAAGCAACAGTAGGACCACTGCAAGCAACAGCAGGACCACTGCAAGCAACAGCAGGACCACTGCAAGCAACAGCAGGACCATTGCAAGCAACAGCAGGACCACTGCGAGCAACAGCAGGATGCCTGCAAGCAACAGCAGGACCACTGCAAGCAACAGCAGGATGCCTGCAAGCAACAGCAGGACCACTGCAAGCAACAGCAGGACCACTGCGAGCAACAGCAGGACCATTGCAAGCAACAGCAGGACCACTGCAAGCAACAGCAGGACTATTGCAAGCAACAGCAGGATCCCTGCAAGCAACAGCAGGACCACTGCAAGCAACAGCAGGACCACTGGGAGCAACAGCAGGACCACTGCAAGCAACCGCAGGACTATTGCAAGCAACAGCAGGACCACTGCAAGCAACAGCAGGACCACTGCAAGCAACAGCAGGACCACTGCAAGCAACAGCAGGACTATTGCAAGCAACAGCAGGACCACTGCAAGCAACAGCAGGACCACTGCAAGCAACAGCAGGACCACTGCAAGCAACAGCAGGACCACTGCAAGCAACAGCAGGACCACTGCAAGCAACAGCAGGACCACTGCAAGCAACAGCAGGACTATTGCAAGCAACAGCAGGACCACTGCAAGCAACAGCAGGACCACTGCAAGCAACAGCAGGACCACTGCAAGCAACAGCAGGACCACTGCAAGCAACAGCAGGACCACTGCAAGCAACAGCAGGACCACTGCAAGCAACAGCAGGACCACTGCAAGCAACAGCAGGACCACTGCAAGCAACAGCAGGACCACTGCAAGCAACAGCAGGACCACTGCAAGCAACAGCAGGACTATTGCAAGCAACAGCAGGACCACTGCAAGCAACAGCAGGACCACTGCAAGCAACAGCAGGACCACTGCAAGCAACAGCAGGACCACTGCAAGCAACAGCAGGACCACTGCAAGCAACAGCAGGACTATTGCAAGCAACAGCAGGACCACTGCAAGCAACAGCAGGACCACTGCAAGCAACAGCAGGACCACTGCAAGCAACAGCAGGACTATTGCAAGCAACAGCAGGACCACTGCAAGCAACAGCAGGACCACTGCAAGCAACAGCAGGACCACTGCAAGCAACAGCAGGACCACTGCAAGCAACAGCAGGACCACTGCGAGCAACAGCAGGACCACTGCAAGCAACAGCAGGACCACTGTAAGCAACAGCAGGACTATTGCAAGCAACAGCAGGACCACTGCAAGCAACAGCAGGACCACTGCAAGCAACAGCAGGATCCCTGCAAGCAACAGCAGGACCACTGCAAGCAACAGCAGGACCACTGCAAGCAACAGCAGGACCACTGCAAGCAACAGCAGGACCACTGCGAGCAACAGCAGGACCACTGCAAGCAACAGCAGGACCACTGCAAGCAACAGCAGGACCACTGCAAGCAACAGCAGGACTATTGCAAGCAACAGCAGGACCACTGCAAGCAACAGCAGGACCACTGCAAGCAACAGCAGGATCGCTGCAAGCAACAGCAGGACCACTGCAAGCAACAGCAGGACCACTGCAAGCAACAGCAGGACCACTGCAAGCAACAGCAGGACCACTGCAAGCAACAGCAGGACCACTGCAAGCAACAGCAGGACCACTGCAAGCAACAGCAGGACCATTGCAAGCAACAGCAGGACCACTGCGAGCAACAGCAGGACCACTGCAAGCAACAGCAGGACCACTGCAAGCAACAGCAGGACCACTGCAAGCAACAGCAGGACTATTGCAAGCAACAGCAGGACCACTGCAAGCAACAGCAGGACCACTGCAAGCAACAGCAGGACCACTGCAAGCAACAGCAGGACTATTGCAAGCAACAGCAGGACCACTGCAAGCAACAGCAGGACCACTGCAAGCAACAGCAGGATCCCTGCAAGCAACAGCAGGACCACTGCAAGCAACAGCAGGACCACTGCAAGCAACAGCAGGACTATTGCAAGCAACAGCAGGACCACTGCAAGCAACAGCAGGACCACTGCAAGCAACAGCAGGACCACTGCAAGCAACAGCAGGACCACTGCAAGCAACAGCAGGACCACTGCAAGCAACAGCAGGACCACTGCAAGCAACAGCAGGACTATTGCAAGCAACAGCAGGACTATTGCAAGCAACAGCAGGACCACTGCAAGCAACAGCAGGACCACTGCAAGCAACAGCAGGACCACTGCAAGCAACAGCAGGACCCTGCAAGCAACAGCAGGACCACTGCAAGCAACAGCAGGACCACTGCAAGCAACAGCAGGACTATTGCAAGCAACAGCAGGACCACTGCAAGCAACAGCAGGACCACTGCAAGCAACAGCAGGACCACTGCAAGCAACAGCAGGATCCCTGCAAGCAACAGCAGGACCACTGCAAGCAACAGCAGGACCACTGCAAGCAACAGCAGGACCACTGCAAGCAACAGCAGGACCACTGCAAGCAACAGCAGGACCACTGCAAGCAACAGCAGGACCACTGCAAGCAACAGCAGGACCACTGCAAGCAACAGCAGGACCACTGCAAGCAACAGCAGGATCCCTGCAAGCAACAGCAGGACCACTGCAAGCAACAGCAGGACCACTGCAAGCAACAGCAGGACCACTGCAAGCAACAGCAGGACCACTGCAAGCAACAGCAGGACTATTGCAAGCAACAGCAGGACCCCTGCAAGCAACAGCAGGACCCCTGCAAACAACAGCAGGACTATTGCAAGCAACAGCAGGACCACTGCAAGCAACAGCAGGATCAAGAGTTGGAGTTGGTGTCCATATCAAAAGTAAACATAGTGTTGAGGAAGCTCCTTTTAAGAGGATTCATTTTCTTTTGTGGCACATCATAGACATTGAACCAACACTCACACAGTCACACTGAGGGGTTGGTGCACCATAGATGGTCACTTTATACAAAAATATTCACATTCATTCAGGCACATACAGCATTATAACACATAGTGACGACACAGTGTAAACGCCTATAGGGAATTGTGAGAAATTACTTATCGAGGTTTCTCCCGTCCCAGGGATTGAACCACGGCACTGCACCTCACACATAATCAAAAGCCAAAACTTGCTCGCCTACATTTGCCCATCAAAAGATGGGGTTTCAATAGGTGAGTAGAGGTTGAACAGCTGACTATGCACTCATGCAGGAGGGGAGACTGCTGGATATGGGGCTGCCAGGAGCTGGTGATCTACATATCAATAGTAAACATGGTGTTGAGGAGGTTCCTTTTAAGACAATTGTTTTCTTTTTCCGCACATCATAGATGTTGAACTAACATTCACATTGTCACACAGAGGGGAAGCTAGGTGCATCATAGGTGTTCACATTATACATGCACATTCATACTCAATTCATGCACACACAGGTTGGTGGAGGAAGACCAGTACATGGATTGACTTGATGTGAAAAAGAGGCAGTGTGGACGGCAGACAGCTTACCTTGTCCTGTTCCTCTACAGAGAGGGCGCTGTGCAAAGGCAGGACAATCCAGGATTTGACTTGCTGGGCGTAGGTCCTGGCTGCCTCCACCACTGTCATGATCTCCGTCATGCCACTCAGGAAGATCAGCAAGTCTCCCCTCTCTGTGGCAGGGTACTGGAGAAAAGCAGAGATCATAATAATAATAATATAGTTTATTCATACGCACATACCTTCCCTTGACAGGCAAGCTCATGGCATTTACAATTTAAAGAATCAACACTCATACAACCGCTCAACACTACATTCCTACAACAAGAAGGGCAAAGCCCATATGACTCACATGCTTGACCTTGACCTTTATATGACCTTGACCTTCAAGGTCAAGGTCAAACAACTAAACCTACCAATGACATCATACACAAAGAAATGCTTTACACATTTTTCCTACCAAAATACATGTGACCTTGACCCAGGGTCAAGGTCATCCAAGGTCATGCAACACAAAGCTGTTAATTCAAGACATAGGAAGCACAATGGTGCTTATTGGCACTTTCTACCATGAGATATAGTCACTTTTAGTGGTTCACTACCCCATTTTGGTCACATTTCATAAGGGTCAAAGTGACCTTGACCTTGATGACATGTGAACAAATGTGTCTCATGATGAAAGTATAACATGTGCCCCACATAATTATTAAGTTTGAAACAGTTATCTTCCATAGTTCAGGGTCAAGGTCACTTCAAAATATGTATACAATCCAACTTTGAAGAGCTCCTGTGACCTTGACCTTGAAGCAAGGTCAACCAAACTGGTATCAAAAGATAGGGCTTGCTTTGACCTATATACCACTTGTAGCTAAGGTCGCCATTCTCAATAACGTGGGAGAAAATTGGGAAAATGTGAAAAATGACTGTTTTTGAGACCACATTTATGGCTCCTGTGACCTTGACCTTGAAGCAAGGTCAAGTCACTATGTATGTTTTTTGAGGCCTTGTCATCATACACCATCATGCCACATTTGGTGTTGATAGACTTAATAGTCTCCGAGAAAAATCCAACGTTTAAGTTTTTTACGCCCGGACGCCCGGACGCCCGGACGGACGGACGGACGACATGGCTGAGTACATAGACTCACTTTTGCTTCGCATGTGAGTCAAAAACTCACACATTATACATATAAAAAAAATAAAATAAAAACTAAGATCCAATAGAACAAACTATACAATATACATAGTACTTGTAGGCTAGGTCAAGTAAGGTGAAGCAGCTCAGTGGGAAAGGCGGATCGGAAGAGGTGGGTCTTTAGAGCACTTTTGAACTGGGGCAGAGTGTCAGAATGACGGACTGAGAGAGGGAGACTATTCCAGGTTACAGGTCCAATATAGGAGAAGGCACGCTGTCCTGGAGTTTTCTTGTTACGGCGGGGGACCTTAAGCATTCTAGAGTCAGCAGCTGAGCGTAGAGATCTGGAGGGCGTGTAGACTGTAAGAATTTCTGTAAGAGCGTGTGGTGCGGTGTTGTTGATGGCCTTGAAGCACAAAGTAGCAAGTTTATAATCTATCCTCTGAGAGATGGGGAGCCAGTGAAGTGTATGTAGGAGTGGAGAGACATGGGTACGCTTGGGACATTGAAAAACTAGCCTAGCAGCACAATTCTGAACTTTCTGGAGTTTGTTAAGCAGAGTGTCAGGGATGCCAGCGAGAAGAGAGTTTCCATAGTTGAGACGAAACAGGACAAGTGATGTGATATGCATTTTGGTGGCCTACTGAGAAAGATAATGATGAATGGTACTAATTTTCCTTAACTCGTAATATGTTGTGTGCTGCATGAACTGCTACATGTAGAAAGTCCTTGGTTATACATGTATTACAAAACTTCTTGCATTGACCAGCTTATAAACCAATCAAAATGTGAAGAGGTTTAAATGGGGATCTAAACAAAAAGATACGAGTGATGTTGCTTGGAACATCAGCCTCCTAACAGTATTCACACTTCATGGAAATGTTGACCAGATGTGATGAAAGGATGAAAAAAATGAATACAAACTCTTACATCTTTCCCTTCCAAAATTCAATTTTTATGCTGGTGTTTATAAAATGTGCTGAAACTGGCAAAGAGTTCAATGTCCACTCTGTCTGACCACCCCTGGTTGCAGAGCATGACCAAGCTCCTACCTTGTGGTCTATGAGTTGCATGATGCGGATGTAGGGCGTGGGGTCCAGCCTCTCTGAGCGGCTGCTCTTCGGCTCTCTCTTGAAGGGCCTGTACTCCAGATCTATGGGGTACAGCCTGCCTGGAACCTGGCATGATACAATGAATGGACAAATGAATGGATTGTGATGGGTGATGGCTGACCACCTGGGAGTGCGGCACGTGGTGAACTGAAATAGCGTTGGTACTCAGAGAGAACGAGTAATACTTGACTAATTGGTTCTCGTCTCTGTCCTACGTCACTTGCTGAATGACGTCATTGGGGAGGGAGAACGAATCTCGAAAGGCCAGTTTGGAAGTGGCAATGAAAACACGGGAGAGATTCTCTGTTCATGGGGTCTTGGTCATGACCCCTTGGTGCACCGAGGATTGTCGGCGAGGATTTGTCGGCGTGATCTGAGGGGACTGAGCACTTTCAACGCCTGGCTGACCGCTAGTCAGCCGGACCCAATCCCTGGTGGGAAATACAGATTCTCGACTTCCGTCCGTTGCCTGGACGCTTGACGGTATTTTTCAAGGAAGCGGTGGAGGGAGAGAAAAACCTCCTGGCCACAAGAAGGATCAACACTGTGGTTCCCTACCCCTCCTGGTCCTGAAGACAACACCGTGATGAGTAGAAATGAAACTTGTTCTCCCTCTGTCCCCCTGTGTTTGATAATGAACTCTCTCTGACACTGATAAAGAACGAAACTCTCTCTGACACTGATAACGACGTACCAGGAACATTGAACTCTTTTCTCTTGTTTCGTGAATGAAGATGAACAGTTATCTGGACTTTTATTAATAATTGATACTTGCTAATCCATGAAGAAACTAGTTATTCTAATATGTTGCATGTTTTTGCAGGAAGATTCTGATAATCCAAATATTCGACATTCTATCCCCCTCCGTGTCTTTTGTTGAGAACGAAAGGAAAGTGAATGGATGAATAATTAGAGTTAGTCTATCTCTCAAATAGACAACAATGTTGTAACCCCTTTGGGCTGTAACATAAATTGGGCGCTCGTTCCGAGATATGAATTTGACAAATTGAGCTAGATTCGAAAACATGAAAGTTGAGATTTAAATTATTTCTTTGCTCATCACTGAAATTTCAGATAACCTGTTGAGAGTGTGTCCATGTCCTGTGTGATCTTTCTGCTTGCTACTTGCATTATGTGCATTGTCTGATCCTGTTATTGCACTCGGCAGTTTCGCGCAACAAAGGTAGGAATTAACGGAAATTTGTCAAAAATGGCCACCGGAAGTGAGGAGACTGTAGACATACGTCATCTCTTACAGAATATGACGGCAGATCATGTGCGCGTTGCACTGGTAGAGGAAAAGTATGTTTTGGCTGAACGTTTTGGCATTGAATTGCGGGAGCGCATGACCTCAAGGCAAATTGATGAAATTCTCATTCCTGAACTATCTAAACAGGGCCTGTTTAGGGTAGAAGAGGACAGTCGCGAAATGGGGGATCAGAGTGAAGCTTTGCACTTGCAGATGGAGAGACTAGAGTGGGAGAAAGAGAGATTCCGAATGGAGCAGGATATGCAGAAAGAGAGATTCCGAATGGAGCAGGCTATGCAAGAGTCGAGACTGAAATTGGAAAGAGAGAAATTTGAGTTCGAACGTGAACGATTAAGTCGCGAAGAGGGGAACGTGAGAACACCCCGTCTTGAGAGACTGGACGATTTGACTGATCAAGACGATCCTGTAGTCTACTTCCGAAGTTTTGAGCAGCTGGCTGAAGCATCTGAGATTCCTGTAAACGAGTGGTATCGTAGTTTGCTCCCTTGTCTGAAAGGGAAAGCAAGAGAAGCTGCCCTTAGTTTGTCAGCAGTGGAGGTGAGGAACTATGACACGTTGAAAGGAAAGGTGCTCTCAGTTTTCGCAGTCTCAGCAGAAGTCCATAGGAAACTTTTTCGGAACACTAAGCTCGGGGAGAAAGAAGACCCTCTTGAACTTTTGTCCAGGCAGACCAAATATTTTGAACTTTGGGTGCGTGCAGAAGGTGTAGATTCTTTCGAATCTATGCGGCAGACAATCTTGAAAGAGCAATTTCTGAATTCGGTAGGTGTAGATATCCGTGTCTATCTGAGTGACAAAGAATGCAAGACTGTCCGTGAGTGTGCCGAGAAAGCAGGGAAGTTTCTTGCTGCGAGGGAGGGGGTGACGAAAGTAGATGGATGTAAGTCTAAGACTGGACAGGATGCATTTTCCGGAGGGAAAGGGGAATCCCCGAGTAGAAATTCCTCAGGAAAGAGCGGCTCTGAGAAGCAAACTGTAGCTGTGAAGGATGTTGTGTGCTACAAGTGCAGGGAGAAAGGACACTACCAATCAAACTGCTCCAATACTACTTTCGGCCGGGGATGAAGTCAGATGTACAGACAGTCAGATGTACAGACAGTCAGATGTACAGACAGTCAGATGTACAGACAGTCAGATGTACAGACAGTCAGATGTATATGAAGTCAGATGTACAGACAGTCAGATGTACAGACAGTCAGATGTACAGACAGTCAGATGTACAGACAGTCAGATGTACAGACAGTCAGATGTACAGACAGTCAGATGTACAGACAGTCAGATGTACAGACAGTCAGATGTACAGACAGTCAGATGTACAGACAGTCAGATGTACAGACAGTCAGATGTACAGACAGTCAGATGTACAGACAGTCAGATGTACAGACAGTTAGATATACAGACAGTCAGATGTACAGACAGTCAGATGTACAGACAGTCAGATGTACAGACAGTAAGATGTACAGGCAGTCAGATGTACAGACATTCAGATGTACAGGGTTAATCAAGGCACTGATTCATTTTGAGGTCTATTTGAGGGCTCTTAAATATCACGAGCAGGCAAAGATTATAGGTTACATAATCTTTGGTGCAGGTTAACACTGACCACAACCCATTTCTCTTTTTGAATAGCATTATATCTTTGATCGTTGGAAAACTATCAGGCAAAGAGCTTTTAGATTTGCGTGTTTTGTATGCCAACTGTGGCAAGACTTTTTGCTTGTGCATGTGTTTTAATTAAAGGTGAATTTAGTATATATATTTTTCAATGTTTCTGACCAGCCTAGGTTTGACTGATCAGACAGTAAATTGTGAGATTCCTTGTATGAGATTTCTTTTCTTATTAAGTCCCTAAAGAAATCTCTCAAAAGAGGAAGGGAGGTGTGATGGGTGATGGCTGACCACCTGGGAGTGCGGCACGTGGTGAACTGAAATAGCGTTGGTACTCAGAGAGAACGAGTAATACTTGACTAATTGATTCTCGTCTCTGTCCTACGTCACTTGCTGAATGACGTCATTGGGGAGGGAGAAGGAATCTCGAAAGGCCAGTTTGGAAGTGGCAATGAAAACACGGGAGAGATTCTCTGTTCATGGGGTCTTGGTCATGACCCCTTGGTGCACCGAGGATTGTCGGCGAGGATTTGTCGGCGTGATCTGAGGGGACTGAGCACTTTCAACGCCTGGCTGACCGCTAGTCAGCCGGACCCAATCCCTGGTGGGAAATACAGATTCTCGACTTCCGTCCGTTGCCTGGACGCTTGACGGTATTTTTCAAGGAAGCGGTGGAGGGAGAGAAAAACCTCCTGGCCACAAGAAGGATCAACACTGTGGTTCCCTACCCCTCCTGGTCCTGAAGACAACACCGTGATGAGTAGAAATGAAACTTGTTCTCCCTCTGTCCCCCTGTGTTTGATAATGAACTCTCTCTGACACTGATAAAGAACGAAACTCTCTCTGACACTGATAACGACGTACCAGGAACATTGAACTCTTTTCTCTTGTTTCGTGAATGAAGATGAACAGTTATCTGGACTTTTATTAATAATTGATACTTGCTAATCCATGAAGAAACTAGTTATTCTAATATGTTGCATGTTTTTGCAGGAAGATTCTGATAATCCAAATATTCGACATTCTATCCCCCTCCGTGTCTTTTGTTGAGAACGAAAGGAAAGTGAATGGATGAATAATTAGAGTTAGTCTATCTCTCAAATAGACAACAATGTTGTAACCCCTTTGGGCTGTAACAGGATGGATAGATGGATGGATGAATGGATGGATGAATGGATGGATGGATGGATGGATGGATGGATGGATGGATGGATGGATGGATGGATGGAGGATGGATGGAGGATGGATGGAGGATGGATGGAGGATGGATGGATGGATGGAGGATGGATGGATGAATGGATGGATGGACGGACGGACGGACAGATGGATGGAGGATGGATGGATGGATGGATGGAGGATGGATGGATGGATGGATGGATGGATGGATGGATGGATGGATGGATGGATGGATGATGGATGATGGATGGATGGATGGATGGATGGAGGATGGATGGATGGATGCATAGATGGATATGTATCACATCAGAAATTTGCATCCATGATCACCTACATGTTGACCAATGTATTGCTGCTGCTGCTCTTGTGATGGCTGCTGCTATACATGGTGATCGCACAACAGCAAAGGGGGTAATGATGTCAACAACAATGACTAAACTGAAAATGATAACAACGGTGAGGACAATAGTGAAACTGACAATGGCTAAACGAGTATACCTCACTCTTTGAGGACTGACTACAAAGGAACTGCAAGAGTGCTTTTGGTCCACCTACCTTGATGACGGGGGCGTTGTCAAAGTAGGAGCTAAAGAGGTCGATGTTGATGGTGGCAGACATCAACACTAGTTTCAGGTCCTGGCGCTGCTTCAACAGACACTGCAAGACGCCCAGCAGGAAGTCTGTGAAGATGTGCCGCTCATGCACCTGGAAGGCATCGAGAAAACTGTTCACATATGAACACATGATTCTGTCATCTCACACGAATATTCATCCAGAATTATTTTCACTTCACAGTCTTCTTCATTTTTGGCTTAGAATCTGAAAATATCAATGAAAAATATAATAGCATTAGTCTAGAGAAAAGATAGCATTAGTCTGTCACACAGTTGTAACAGCCAAAACTAGTAGTGCACACAGATCATCTCATTAAATCAAAATGTGAAGTTAGATGCCAAAGCCAGGCTGTTTTGGAGAAAATGACAACTTTGAGAATTTAATTCATACAGAGCACCTGTCTATCATTCATGACATTTCAAGTCAAGTTCATTTCTTGTGCATTAAAAATAACAAATTCGTCAAATGTGAATCCACTATGTAATGAAAGATGCATCATTTTCAACAGATAAATACTACGGTCAGTGGACTACTCACTATATCATTAATTACATAAAAGAAACTATAGTGGTTTGCTCTATCAGCCATCCAACTCTAAGGTGACCCAGCAAATATGTGAGAGAAAAAAAGTGCACGTAAGCTGACCTCATCAACAATGATGACACTGTACTGGGACAGGTAGGTGTCTGATGTCATCTGCCTCAGCAGCAGTCCTTCAACAGAAAGACACAGATTGACAGGAACCAAATGTCACTAACAATACAGGCTTATAACATCGCAATAAAGTCTCATGAGTATTCATAGTTACACAAAATCAACAGTTGAATAACCTGCATAGCAGCATCTTCTGTATACGCTTGAAAAAACATATATAGTGATTTCGCAAACTTCAGCTTTTCAAAGTAAAACATTTATGAAAAGTATGTGCATCCTATTGATTTGGGTTATAACCAGCAAATGTAAAGGAAACTATCTCCTTCCTATTATCTCTGATACATTTCTTTACCAGTAACCTAGAGCTCAACATATTGAGCCTACCAAAATCATATTCATATCATTAAACTGGAGCACCTAGATGGACATTTTTGGCACCTACTCCAGTAGCTCACTGAGGGGCATTCTAATGCAATTTGTGGAGCTACAAAAGGGTCCTGTAACCAGAAAATATGACGGACATACCTACACCAGATGTGGAATAAACTTTGACACTGATACGGCGGGTTCCTGCACCTTTTGAACAACTGACCATATGCAGGGTGGCCCAATATTCTAAGATTTAAAGAGATTTTGTATAACAGTAATCTTTATTTCATCCATGCAATGATATTTTTAATGGGAACATTCATCCTTGGCTGCCCCTGTGCAGAGCCCAGTAATCAGCTGTTCTCCTTAGAGGGAGAGGCACTGCCAGAGAAGCACCTTACCCAAAAATGGAGTTCCATGCAGTTTTGAACACCACACCTGCTAGCTTTGAAGCAACTGCAGGGAAACACCTTAAAAACTCTTAGTGTCCTATACTGCCCACTGCCACTCACCCCAACCCAGTCCTGTACCGTCCATTGCCACCCACATTGGCTAACCTTTGTTTTTATTTGTTTTTACTTTTTTTGATTATCAATTGTTTAAAGTTCCCTTTGCATTGTTCACGTTCATTATAGTTGTTTTTCTTTTGCATGTATGTAGCACATTGACTGTCCAATAAATCCTGAAAATTTAAAAGAAATCTGTATATTATTTCAAAACATATAAACAAAATACCACTTGGATACATTGTGTGTGTGTGTATGTGTGTGTGTGTGTGTGTATGTGTGAGTGTGTATGTGTGTGTGTGTGTGTGCATGTGTGTGTGTCTGTGTGTGTGTGCATGTGTGCATGTGTGTGTGTGCGTGTATGTGTGTGTGTATGTGAATGTGTGTGTGCATGTGTGTGTGTGTGTGTGCATGTGTGTGTGCATGTGTGTGTGTATTTGTGTGTGTGTGCATGTGTGTGTGTGTGTGTGCATGTGTGTGTGCATGGGTGTGTGCATGGGTGTGTGCATGTGTGTGTGTGTGTGTGCATGTGTGTGTGTGTGTGTGTGTGTGTGCATGTGTGTGTGTGTGTGTGTGTGTGTGTGCATGTGTGTTTGGCAATTTGCCAAATTCTTACAGCACTGGAGTGGAAGGGAGACAAATGAATTGCACAACAGGACATGACAAGTTAACCACTGGACAGGAGCTTAGACTTCACCATGAAACTCATGCAGCCCGTTCCACCTGCAAGTCTTCCTACAAAACTTGCTGTTCAGCTTCTCACTGCAAGGTGGTCCAACCAGCTACAACGACACACTCAAGAACACACTCTGCAGTCCTGCAACATTCCTGTCATCATGTAGGAAGCCTTGACTGCTGACCATAGCACTTGGAGGCAGCTCATTCACAAAAGCACCAAGGCCTTTGAAGTATCGTGCCTGGTCAGCCTTGACTGGAAATGGCAGGCCAGAAAAGACAGAGAATCAAATCTTACTGCTACTACCATAGCCTGCCCTATGTGTGACAGAGTTTGGCCTTGAGTCCCACATACAATGACACTGACATCATCTTTGCTGTGCGAAGGACTTCAACGACAATAACCTCTGATGTCAAACCTGGGCTCATGTACACATGGCTGTTTTTCAAACATTAGAATACTTGATGGAATAAAACACATTTGAAAACAATTCACACTTACCTTCAGTTAGGAAAATAATCCTTGATGCCCGAGTTCTACTCTTCTCGAATCGCACCTATTTCAATACAAGAAAAAGAAAACATGAAAGCGTTAATTTACATGTTCTCCATGTGGTTTTTGCAAATTTTGTCATGTATTTAGATCATTCCAAGAAAAAATATGAATACATTACAAATGTCTCAGTAGAACATAAATGACAAAGAACTTCATTAGCCTGAATCTTTGAAAATGATTAATACTGTACCCATGCAAAACTCATCAGGGGTGATGGAAAATTCTAAAAGCCAGGAATGGCAGAAATAAGAGAAGGAAGATCTGCTTCTCATAAACTGACCTGGTAGGCCACCTGTGAGCCATATTCATTGAGGGTCTCATATCCAACACGTTTGGACAGAGAGATGCAGGCGATTCTTCGAGGCTGTGTGCAGGCGATCTTGTCAAAGCCTGCCTCCATCAAGTACTGTGGCACCTGGAATTAGAGTGAATGAGTGAACAGGAAGAATTTGTCAGAAGGAAATTTTGTCATTTCCATTGCAACTATTTGGCATGAGATCAGATCTAGAGGAGCCATTTATTCAGCTCTTGCTAAAACTGTGATTGCTAAAAGTTCAGTTTCAGTTTTTTTCCATTATACATTTGCTCTAGTTTGAAATGAACACAGATGAAACATGCATTTGGGTTGCATGTCCCTCCTTTGTAGATTTACCATAAGGTCTCCTCCCCCTCCCCCCTCCCCCTCCCCCCTCCCCTCCCCCCCCCCCCCCCCCCCAAAAAAAAAAAGTTGTGGTTAAGGTAACATGGAGAAAAAAAAGGGTTGGAAGGTCAGCCTGAACTTTTTTTCACCTTTAGTTTTTTCAGAGGAGGCCAAATTGAACATAAACTAAACTTTCTTTTACTGAAAAGGCTTAAAAAAACTGAAATAGTGGATTCCCTGAGTGCTCATAGGACAGGAAAGATGGAGCAACATGCAGTTTGTTGTTTACTGTCAATTTATTTTTAATGATAAAAAAAAGTTTAGGGTAGACCGAAAAAAAACAGGGTTGGTCAGGTTACTGGAACCACAAACATGTGTGTGTGTGTGTGCGTGTGTGTGTGCGTGTGTGTGTGTGTGTGTGTGTGTGTGTGCGTGTGCATGTGTGTGTGTGTGTGTGTGTGTGTGTGTGTGTGTGTGTGTGCCCTAAGTCAGTCATGGCAAAGTGTATGCTGAGTGTCTTTCGAATAGGATTTTGTGTAATTATGACTTTGTCTCAGCTGTATTGAAAACATGAGGCCTCATCAAATAAATCATGGTTAAACCTAGTGTAGGTGCGACTAACTGGGTGGGAATGGGGTGGAGGTGGGGATGGGGTGGGGGAGGGGGTGATGCATGTTGGGATGGGATGGGGCTGAGTGTTTTGAGAGGGGATAAGAGGAAGATGGTTAGAGGAAGGGGATAACAGGGATGAAGTGAGGGAGGAGGGGGTGGGGTAGAAAGGAAGGAGGGAGTGCAGAAGAGAGGGAGGAGGGCATGGGAGAGATAGAGGGGTCACAAGTGAAGTAGGGTACCAATGGCTACCTGAGTGGACTTGCCACATCCAGTGTCACCAGCCACGACCATGATCTGATGGCGGCGCAGCATGTTGGAGATCATGGTCTTGAACTGGAAGATGGGCAGATTCTCCTGGTCATGTCGGATCTTTTTCAGCTTTGCAAACTGCAAGGGAATGAGCAGAAGGTGATGCATCACAATCTGTGAAGTGTTCTCCAATGTAAAACCTGCTGAGCACTACAGTATAGACAACTGTTGCCGCAAAACGTGCCCTTTTCAATTGGATCTGTTGTTGGTTATATGCAGTTTTCAGGGTTTCCTCTGCTAGAGCATGGTGGGCAGATCCTAAGCAGCACTGAGCACTGTAAAGGGGTGTTTTGAATAAGAGTACAGTGTATTTTGGTACTATACCATAAAAGGAATTTTTGTAATTAAAGTTATCATTTATTGATGAAGGTGTTACAATGTCATTATGTATGTCATTTACATTACAGAAGTCACGTACTGCACGTGACAATTCATGCAGCAAGTGCGTTATTTTTAGTCAGCCTTTTTTAGGTCAGTGTTTCCACGCCAAGACGTTAAAAAGCGTGCTTTGCATGAGTTGAGAGTTCATTGTTTTCCATTAAAGACGACATGCATGCAATGTCCAGTGACTTCAATGATTCCTGGAATCCTATGGAGGGTAAGTGCTGTTGTCAATATCGCTTTGTATGTATGTTCGCGAATGTATTTGTTTTGCAAAATGCAAATGGTGGGTTTTTTCTTTTAAATAGGTTCCAGTCTGGGGCTGGGGCCTGGTGACGATTGGGGTGAAGATGGTGTGTCGGTGTTACTACTGTGTGGCAGATTTGAGACCTTGGGCTCTGTGTGGCGGACGTGGCGGATTTTGAGAGCTTGGGCTCTGTGTGGCGGACGTGGCGGATTTTGAGAGCTTGGGCTCTGTGGGGCGGACGTGACGGATTTTTGAGAGCTTGGGCTCTGTGGGGCGGACGTGACGGATTTTTGAGAGCTTGGGCTCTGTGGGGCGGACGTGGCGGTTTTTGAGAGCTTGGGCTCTGTGAGTATATTATGTAAATGTTATGTAAATAAACTATAATTCAATCAAGATTGTGTTTGATATGTTATTTAGTTAAAACAGCAACCCCCAAGCATGAGGGGGGTCGTGACAACAGAGTTTACACAGACTTAGACCTGTATTTATAACTGCTTGCAAACAATTTTTGAGTGGCTGAAATTATTTTCAGATGGTTTTGCAGACCAAATTATGGTTCAGCCTCCTTCCTCAACATTACGCTCATACACCAACTATCAAATCTGACGACATAATAATAATATCCAAACAAGTAAAACCTTATATACTTTGCTGCTTAGAGTTATCATAGAAAATACCAATCATACCTTTTGTTTCTGCTGAAAGTCAAGAAAATGTAGAAGTATCTTCCGAAACTGAACAACTCTTTCACGAGTGAGATTCTTGTCTGTTTCATAATCTGCAAAAAACACAAAAGCCTGGCATTACACCCTATGTAACATTCAGCAATCTTTTTCACAAATAACATTTAAATTCATAAATATATACCTGATATCACGCATAATTTTCCCCCCTTTACTTTGAAAAGTACCACCTGAATGAATACAATGACCAGCAACAGTTCTAAACAGTCTTGAGATCTGTTCTATGAAGATTATGGCTTTATAGAGCAGTCAGGAGGACAGGCATAGCTTCTTAAGTGCTTTCACACACAAATTCAGGAAACCTACAAACTTGAAAATAGAAAGAAAAAAAGAAGAAGGAAGAATGATGTACATAGTTTGAGGGTCTATAAGCCTATGTATGCTATGAAGGGTCATTTACTACAAAATCACTAGTGATAGTTAGAGTAAGCAAGTCACATCTCAATTTCCCCAGTTATCGGTCTGTTCTGACCCCCGAACTCATAGGAGGTAAGACAGATTCATGTTTCCCCACGATCCAAGAATGAACAGAGGAAACAACAGCAAGAAACCTCACCAACAAGGCGCCCTTTCTTCAAGAATGTTTCCACGTCTTTGCTGACCACAGACATGTTGACCCTGTATCTGTTGTCATAAGTCATGGGAATATCAAGTGGGCCCGATGTCCTCTCATCACTGGTTGACTCTGCTGTGTAACAGAAAGATTTGGGTTAGGACAACATATGGTCACAACCCCTCGATGCTCCTCTCATCAGCTTGGCATCATTTGTCATCAGATTCATTCATCGGGATTTATGAATACGAACATTAAACAAGATGTTAGTCGGTGTTTGCACCATACAGTAACTTACATATACATGAGTTAGCTACCTACTGCCAAATCGCTGTCAGTTACAGACCCTGTGTTATGGACCGGCTAACTGGGCCTAGGGGTAGCCTAGCCCGCACAATGGAAAATAAACAAGAAAGACACAAACACCAGCATCGAGATATATAAATGAAGTGTATTCGCCACAATCACCGTGCTGCATACACTCAACAGCCCCGGCCCACACCAGGGCACAAAGGCGTTAAAGTGCGGCCCCCGCCGACAATCGCTCTACAAGTGACCAAGCGACCCCCGCCGACAATCTCCACATCGGCTCCGAGCCTCAGTTCGGATTTCTGTGACTCGTCACCATGCAGAAGAACCCTGAAAACGACACAAACTAACTCATCCGTTCCTTCACTATCAATCATCATACATACGCGGTATTTACAATATAGAATGATAGCTGATAAAATCATCACTCACCCATCTCCCTGGGGTTAATTTGCTCTAGTGTCGCACACCGCTTTCACTCTCGACAAATATACAATCAATCCAATCATCCGCTCACACTTGAACACTCTTCAGCCACCACATCACCAACTCATGCTAAAAGTGCTAATCACAATCAAAACAAAATCACGTGCACACACCATTCGGCACATTCGATTCATAACACCTGGTATCAGTAGTATACCAACTGTAGGCAAACTGCATGAAAACGTCATGCATTTCATGCTGTTCTCACTTACTATAGGATCAGTGAATGTATTGAATTTGGGCAAAAATATCAACCAATAACACGAGCTTTCTTTGACACTTTCAAGCAGTCTCTCTTCATGAAGCTGCAGCATTAAAGCCACACACATGCATGCAAGCATGCACACACACACACTCACACGTTTGTTTCAGGTAATGTGGTTCCGCCCACCACCCCAAAAAAAAGTAGGAACTTTTGTTTTTTAAGTTTAAAAAAAGGTTACCATACCCTAAATGTTTCTGTCAGATAAAAACTCAGTTTCAAGATAAAAGACACGAAAGCAAGCTGTCTGAGAAATTATTGTTTACTCTTTGCAGCCAGAGAGAAATGAAAACAATCTCACTGCTATGTCAGCTTAAAATTTTACATGCCGCTTTCAAAAAACAGGAAACATAATTTTTTTAAACACATTATAGGTGTGCACTGTGTGTGTGTGTGTGTGTGTGTGTGTGTGTGTGTGTGTGTGTGTGTGTGTGTGTGTGTGTGTGTGTGCGTGTGTGTGTATGTATTTTTAGCAGTGAAAAAAATGTCAGGTCAACAACAAAATTTAGTGTCCATTGGGTGACCAGAAACAAACATTTTGTGTGAGTGGCAAGAATTAAAAAAAAATCCTTATGGTGTCTTACCAGTCCTTTTGCCTTGAGTTTGGAACCGCTTCCGCTGGAACTCTTGGTACCTTTTCAGAAATGCCCAGAATTCGTCATAGTCACGGGTTCCTCTGATATTAAAAAACAAGGAAGAGAGAAAAAAAGATGCATCAGAATTACTGTGTTGTATTTTACAATATGAATGCATGTATGACAAAAGAGGCAGCTTTATGTTTGTGTGCATGCATGTGTGGATGCATGTGTGTGTACATGTCCATTTGTGCATGTCCCTGTGTGCCTTTTTACATGCTTGTACCTATGTGTGTGTGTGTGCGTGTGCATTGTTTGTGTGATCATGTATGTGTGTGTGTCTCAGCATGTGTGTGTGTGTGTTTGTGTGCGTACATGTGCATGTAATGTTTGTTTTCTTGTAGGCTTCTCTACATATTGTAAATTGTGGAATATTCAGTGACACAACAGATTGAAAGAGGGGGGGGGAATAGACATACACTGACTATGATACGGGGGGAAGGGGGGGGGGGGGGGGCACGGCGGATTGTGCCAGAAGAAAAAGGCACCATCATTCGTTCATGAAACGTGAATATGTGTGTGTAAGTATGTGCGTCCGTGCGTTATGTGTGTGAGTGCGTGAAATGACTGCTCTCTACCTTCGTATAATGTCTTCCTCGCGAAAGAAAATGCGATTCAGTCCTGACTTGTACTGTGTAAAATCGAAGTCAAAGTCCTGAACCTCTTCAGTATCAGATTGGTCGTGATCAGGTGACCGTTTTTCAGTTAGGTGATCGTAATCTCTACTCCGTGAAGAATGGGGGTACGCTCTGTGATCGGTTTTGGGGCGACTAGAGCCAGAGCAGGGGTGAGGGGAAGCGTCATCCTCACGTCGACTGTGGTGACTCCTTCCTCTGCCTTGATCATCATCTCGTCGATCGCATTCGGATGAGCTACGTTTGTGTTTCTTATGCTTATGTCTGCGTTCTCTGGGAGGCAAATCGACAGAATCACGATGAGACATTCTGCTACCTTTGCGACTCAGTGTTTACGTGTTGTGGGAAGCCATGATACCGGAAAGAATTTAAAAAAACAAATCTATAAAAAATTACGCACTGTGTAAAAAGCAGTAAATTATTCTGCAACAATATATTCACTATTTGGTATATAAAACATTTATTGTTTCTAAGTTTTCTTTCGTTTGCAAGATAAAACTCTTATAAACTAATACGAAAAGATGTGCATTTTCGATTTGTTGGATGTAGCGGGCACCTTATAAAAGCGCCATTTTCAAACGGGTGTTTTCAGTATTCCAGCTGAACAAGTGGCATAGTAATGGATTTTGCGGCAGCATCAGACCAGCGGCAGGAGTGAGTTAAACAAAGACTTTTGACAACATTTCGGCCGCACGTGTCATGGAATAACTCTTCCAATAATGTGTTTGTCGTTAAAGATTTCTGGTTACCTACGGATTATCTACTCTAGTCTAAGTCTCTAGACTCTAGTGGACTGTAGACTGGAGTCACTGACTAATAATTTCAGTGATAGTGATACTGCTCCTGTACTCTGTAGACAGTGTAGTATGAACTACTAGTCTAAATGATAGTGGCGAGAAATTAGTGATACGATCGTTATCACGGTCATTCTATCATCACCGTGTAACTGGTAGTGGTAGTGAGATAATCCAAGACGAGTTGAAACAACTTTAATCCCCCCCAACGTTTAGAGTGTGCAGTGAGGCGTTTGCTTACGAGTTACGTCACAGACATTCCTGTCTGCCTACCTGCCTGCCTGCGTGCGTGCCTGCCTGCTTGTCTGACTGCCTGCGTGTCTGACTGCCTGCGTGTCTGTCTGTGTGTGTCTGTCTGTGTGTGTCTGTCTGTGTGTGTGTGTGTGTGTCTGTCTGTCTGTCTGTCTGTCTGTCTGTCTGTCTGTCTGTCTGTCTGTCTGTCTGTCTGTCTGTCTGTCTGTCTGTCTGTCTCAGTGTGCGTATCTGTCTGTCTGTGTGTCTGTCTCTCTGTGTGTCTGTGTCTGTCTGTCTCTGTCTGTCCGTGCGTCCGACCGTCCGTCCGTCCGTCTTTCTGTGTGTCTGTGTGTGTGTGTGTCTGTCTGTGTGTCTGTCTGTCTCTGTGTGTGTGTGTGTGTGTGTGTGTGTGTGTGTCTGTCTGTCTGTCTGTCTGTCTGTCTGTGTGTCTGTCTGTCTGTCAGTCTGTGGTTCTGTCTGTCTGTCTGTCTGTCTGTCAGTCTGTGGTTCTGTCTGTCTGTCTGTGTGTCTGTCTGTCTATCATTGACAGGGACTGCATGAGGATCTGTGTTACAGTCTAAGCAGGCACATCCCAAAGCAACAATAACAAGTGCTGTACGAATTGCGGAGGGTAATAAGCAAAAAGTAATCTAACAGATAATATTGATATGATGCCACATTTACTCAATCATCAATGGTTGTAGTTTAAGTTACTTAACTTCTTGTGATTGGCAGTTGTTGTTTTTGCAACTAGTCAGTTTTTCTTCTGTTTGCTTGACAGGTTTCTGGAGGAGTTGAAAAATAAAGAGTATGCTATTGTGGGGATTGCAGATGAGTATGACCTATCACTTGGTGGCCAGTTTTCAAAACTGGAAAGGGTAAGTAATGTTTGTGTATACCAATGGGTAGTGTGTGTGTGTGTGTGTGTGTGTGTGTGTGCTTGCATGCATGCATGTGTGTGCATGTGTATTTCATTCATTTTTAGTGGCTAGAAGTAGAACCAACTGTAAAAGGGGAACCATTTTTAGTGACTATACTCACTGTCTCAAGACTTTGCTTATATATTCAGTAACTTCAATGGCAGAGACAGTTTCCTATGTATACATATTCCCTAGCAACTGCACACTGATGTATTCACAAAGCCTGTATTGTTGCAGCTGACTGGAACCGTCCACTTAATCAAGACTGCTAATAACTGCTTCATGAACTGAAGTGTTTGATACATCTTGGACAAAATACGGAGTGGGGATAGGGCAGATTGCAATGGATATTTGGGCTATGCAGTAGTGACTTTAACGCTACATGGCAACATGATATGATCTGAATCTTGTTCTGTTGGATCTGAGTGATTTGACCCTGCCTGTCCCAATGCCCCTGGCTGCGTGGGGCTGTCCCTCGCAGAGCTATTGGAGCAGGCCTGAAAGACCATTAGCCTGGGGTTCCAGCTGGTGAGAGGGGAACCAAGCAGCTCTGACCACATGTTGCTCTGAATGCAGCTTTGCCCATGGATGTTGCAGGGGAAATCTGATGTCAAGAAGCTGTATATCCGTGCCACCACACAGTGCCTGCTGCTGAAGTGCTTGACCAGCCCACCTGACCCTGACTCCTGGCCTTCCACTCACAAA
>JAWQFJ010012216.1:0-20000 GCA_034096865.1 Theodoxus fluviatilis
GATGGAGGGTGGGGCTATATGGATGGAGGGTGGGGCTATATGGATGAAGGGTGGGGATATATGGATGGAGGGTGGGGATATATGGATGGAGGGTGGGGATATATGGATGGAGGGTGGGGATATATGGATGGAGGGTGGGGATATATGGATGGAGGGTGGGGATATATGGATGGAGGGTGGGGATATATGGATGGAGGGTGGGGATATATGGATGGAGGGTGGGGATACATGGATGGAGGATGGGGATATATGGATGGAGGGTGGGGCTATATGGATGAAGGGTGGGGATATATGGATGGAGGGTGGGGATATATGGATGGAGGGTGGGCCTATATGGATGGAGGGTGGGGATATATGGATGAAGGGTGGGGCTATATGGATGGAGGGTGGGGATATATGGATGGAGGGTGGGGATATATGGATGGCGGGTGGGGCTATATGGATGGAGGGTGGGGATATATGGATGGAGGGTGGGGATATATGGATGGAGGGTGGGGATATATGGATGGAGGGTGGGGCTATATGGATGGAGGGTGGAGATATATGGATGAAGGGTGGGGATATATGGATGGAGGGTGGGGCTATATGGATGGAGGGTGGGGATATATGGATGGAGGGTGGGGCTATATGGATGGAGGGTGGGGCTATATGGATGAAGGGTGGGGATATATGGATGGCGGGTGGAGATATATGGATGGAGGGTGGGGATGTATGGATGGAGGATGGGAATATATGGATGGAGGGTGGGGCTGTATGGATGGAGGGTGGGGATATATGGATGGAGGGTGGGGATATATGGATGGAGGGTGGGGCTATATGGATGGAGGGTGGGGCTGTATGGATGGAGGGTGGGGATATATGGATGGAGGGTGGGGATATATGGATGGAGGGTGGGGCTATATGGATGGAGGGTGGGACTATATGGATGGAGGGTGGGGCTATATGGATGGAGGGTGGGGATATATGGATGGAGGGTGGGGCTATATGGATGGAGGGTGGGGCTATATGGATGGAGGGTGGGGCTATATGGATGGAGGGTGAGGCTATATGGATGGAGGGTGGGGCTATATGGATGGAGGGTGGGGATGGAGGGTGGGGATATATGGATGGAGGGTGGGGCTATATGGATGGAGGGTGGGGCTATATGGATGGAGGGTGGGGCTATATGGATGGAGGGTGGGGCTATATGGATGGCGGGTGGGGATATATGGATGGCGGGTGGGGATATATGGATGGAGGGTGGGGATATATGGATGGAGGGTGGGGCTATATGGATGGAGGGTGGGGCTATATGGATGGAGGGTGGGGCTATATGGATGGAGGGTGGGGCTATATGGATGGCGGGTGGGGATATATGGATGGCGGGTGGGGATATATGGATGGAGGGTGGGGATATATGGATGGCGGGTGGGGATATATGGATGAAGGGTGGGGATATATGGATGGAGGGTGGGAATATATGGATGAAGGGTGGGGATATATGGATGGAGGGTGGGGATATTATGGATGGCGGGTGGGGCTATATGGATGGAGGGTGGGGCTATATGGATGGAGGGTGGGGCTATATGGATGGAGGGTGGGGCTATATTGATGGAGGGTGGGGCTATATGGATGGAGGGTGGGGCTATATTGATGGAGGGTGGGAATATATGGATGGAGGGTGGGGATATATGGATGGCGGGTGGGGATATATGGATGGAGGGTGGGGCTATATGAATGGAGGGTGGGGCTATATGGATGGAGGGTGGGGCTATATGGATGGCGGGTGGGGATATATGGATGGCGGGTGGGGATATATGGATGGAGGGTGGGGATATATGGATGGCGGGTGGGGATATATGGATGGCGGGTGGGGATATATGTATGGCGGGTGGGGATATATGGTTGGAGGGTGGGGCTATATGGATGGAGGGTGGGGCTATATGGATGGAGGGTGGGGCTATATTGATGGAGGGTGGGAATATATGGATGGAGGGTGGGGATATATGGATGGCGGGTGGGGATATATGGATGGAGGGTGGGGCTATATGAATGGAGGGTGGGGCTACATGGATGGAGGGTGGGGCTATATGGATGGCGGGTGGGGATATATGGATGGCGGGTGGGGATATATGGATGGAGGGTGGGGCTATATGGATGGCGGGTGGGGATATATGGATGGCGGGTGGGGATATATGGATGGAGGGTGGGGCTATATGGATGGAGGGTGGGGCTATATGGATGGAGGGTGGGGCTATATGGATGGAGGGTGAGGCTATATGGATGGAGGGTGGGGATATATGGATGGAGGGTGGGGCTATATGGATGGAGGGTGGGGATATATGGATGGCGGGTGGGGATATATGGATGGCGGGTGGGGATATATGGATGGCGGGTGGGAATGGAGGAGGAAGGTTTAGAGAGAGGAATCAGGGCTAGGGATGGAGGGTGTAGATAGAGGGGGATGGAGGAAGGGTGCGGGGATGGGGGTGGGGTTGAGGGAAGGCGCGTCATGCAGACAGGTTGCCGGTCATCTAACCATATTTTACCATGCATTACACTACTTCACTTCCAGCTAGTTAAACCAAACAAATGCAGCCAAGTACACACATGCACACAAACACGCGCGCGCACGAATACATGCATGCATAAACGCACAAACAAAAACATGCATGCAAAAGGAAAAATGCATTAAAAAGACCGTTCCTATAACCAGGCAAACACTCCGGTCATGAACGAGGTTTACAGTATATACAGTGTTCCCAGGGGCGAGTTTCAATATGCTAAGATCTCGGTAGAGCTACGCAGATCTCGCCGATTGGGCAGTTTCATTCTTTACTTCCTCGCGAGCCAATCGTAGATGAGGGGAGATTGAGCGAGGCAGCTGGGGAGGTGCCTAGCTAGTGAGATTCAAGATGGCGGACAGCAGGAGTATCGTGACGTTAGGAGTGACGTTTTTGGACGAGTCTTCGGTTAACTTTGAGGTGCCAACTTCGGAATGGAGGAATGTGAAGCACTGAGTGTAGAAAATTACTTATTTTATATTTTGAGTTATTGTGCATGTTAAGTTATGGAATGAGAAAAAGATGCAAGTTAGATTTCAGAATGTTGTTGGATTATGGTGATGTCGAAGTACACGGATATTTGTGTACGCTGTGACCATGGAGACGAAAGTTCGAAATGAGGCTAGAACGAGGGAATGTTGGGTAGTTTCTTTCTTAGCTAGCTCCTACTGCGAAGCAAGATCTTGCGACCAAGATCGACTACCTATTTTGAAACTCGCCCCAGGACTTTCGCTGGCTGGGCGCACAGATCGCCAGTTTCCCTCAGCTCGCACGTAAAACGCTCATTTTGAGGATTACTGACACACGTACAAAGAAACCACAGAAAAATTATACTATCAATTTATATAAGCACTATGTAGAGTACACCAATACTTTATGATAACTGCTATTTTATTTAAATCGAGCTGTGAGTCCAAGTCAATTCCAGTCGAAAGTCCGACCATAGAGCTGCATGATACTACGAAGCTTCTCATGTAACTACGTACTTGCACTTGATTATAAAAAAAACGTTTCGTGATGTGTATATTTATTTCCGCTCCGGATTCAGTTAACTAAAGCCTCACAAACTGCGTTACAATCTAGACTCTCCAGATGCTCTGTATGTTTGTCTTGCTTGTCGGGAGGAATTGGAATGTGAATTTCATATAGTGTATGCATGCCCAGTTTATGAAGATCTTAGACAGAAATACTTTTACAATAATGCCGCCTTCAGAAATGTTGGAAATTTATTTTCCTCTAGCGATCATTATGTGATAAGATCAATTGCCATGTATTTGCATTATGCCTATAAGAAGAGGCGTGAAGCTCTGGAAAATGTATCTGCAGATAAGGTAAACATTTGGTTATTGTGAAAGGCCGGAGCCTAACAAATAAACCAGTTCGTTTGTTCGTTCCGTCTCTCTCTCCCCCCTCCCTCTCCCCCTTATCTCTCTCTCTTCATCCCACCCACCCACCCCCTTCTCTCTTTTCTACACCCCCCACCTTCCCCCTTACTCTCTCTCTCCCTCCATTGGCCGAGCTACTGGAGCAGGCCCCTGACAGAGCTACTGAAGCAGTCCCCTGGCAGAACTACTGGATCAGGCCCCTGGCAGAGCTACTGGAGCAGGCCCTTGGCAGAGCTACTGGAGCAGGCCTCTGACAGAGCTACTGGAGCAGTCCCCTGGCTGAGCTACTGGAGCAGTCCCCTGGCTGAGCTACTAGAGCAGGCCCCTGGCTGAGCTACTGGAGCAGGCCCCTGGCTGAGCTACTAGAGCAGGCCCCTGGCTGAGCTACTAGAGCAGGCCCCTGGCAGAGCTACTAGAGCAGGCCCCTGGCTGAGCTACTAGACCAGGCCCCTGGCTGAGCTACTAGAGCAGGCCCCTGGCTGAGCTACTGGAGCAGGTCCCTGGCTGAGCTACTGGAGCAGGCCCCTGGCTGAGCTACTAGAGCAGGCCCCTGGCTGAGCTACTAGAGCAGGCCCCTGGCTGAGCTACTGGAGCAGGTCCCTGGCTGAGCTACTGGAGCAGGCCCCTGGCAGAGCTACTGGAGCAGGCAGCTGGCTGAGCTACTGGAGCAGGTCCCTGGCTGAGCTACTGGAGCAGGTCCCTGGCTGAGCTACTGGAGCAGGCCCCTGGCTGAGCTACTGGAGCAGGTCCCTGGCAGAGCTACTGGAGCAGGCCCCTGACTGAGCTACTGGAGCAGGCCCCTGGCAGAGCTACTGGAGCAGGCCCCTGGCTGAGCTACTGGAGCAGGCCCCTGGCTGAGCTACTGGAGCAGGCCCCTGGCTGAGCTACTGGAGCAGGCCCCTGACAGAGCTACTGGAGCAGGTCCCTGGCAGAGCTACTAGAGCAGGCCCCTGGCTGAGCTACTGGAGCAGGCCCCTGGGTAAGCTACTGGAGCAGGCCCCTGGCTGAGCTACTGGAGCAGGTCCCTGGCTGAGCTACTGGAGCAGGCCCCTGGCTGAGCTACTGGAGCAGACCCCTGGCTGAGCTACTGGAGCAGGCCCCTGGCTGAGCTACTGGAGCAGGCCCCTGGCTGAGCTACTGGAGCAGCCCTGGCTGAGCTACTGGAGCAGGCCCTGGCTGAGCTACTGGAGCAGGCCCCTGGCTGAGCTACTGGAGCAGGCCCCTGGCTGAGCTACTGGAGCAGGCCCCTGGCTGAGCTACTGGAGCAGGCCCTGGCCGAGCTACTGGAGCAGGCCCCTGGCTGAGCTACTGGAGCAGGCCCCTGGCTGAGCTACTGGAGCAGGCCCCTGGCTGAGCTACTGGAGCAGGCCCCTGGCTGAGCTACTGGAGCAGGCCCTGGCTGAGCTACTGGAGCAGGCCCTGGCTGAGCTACTGGAGCAGGCACCTGGCTGAGCTACTGGAGCAGGCCCTGGCTGAGCTACTGGAGCAGGCCCCTGGCTGAGATACTGGAGCAGGCCCCTGGCTGAGCTACTGGAGCAGGCCCCTGGCTGAGCTACTGGAGCAGGCCCTGGCTGAGCTACTGGAGCAGGCCCCTGGCTGAGCTACTGGAGCAGGCCCCTGGCTGAGCTACTGGAGCAGGCCCCTGGCAGAGCTACTAGAGCAGGCCCCTGGCAGAGCTACTGGAGCAGACCCCTGACAGAGCATCTGGAGCAGGCCCCTGACAGAGCTACAGGAGCAGTCCCCAAGCCCAGCGACTCCAGCTGATAAGGTGGACATCAACGGGCTTCTGCGTCAGAAAGCAAGCTCGAGTGACTGCACCCACAACATCTCTTTTCTCCAAATATAAGTTTAGACTTCTGTGTTATATTTTGATGCAACTATTCTCAAGAGTTTAAGAAATACCCTGGAAGATACCAATATTGTCAAACATGTCGTGCAAAAGGATGGGAAGAGATAATACAATAACAAACATGATCCATACTTTTTCATGCATTTAATATAAAGATGGGAAGACAGCCAGTACAGAACGTAAAAAATGCAAAGCAACTGTATGTGACCACAGATGATATCTTCGTGAGCAGCTACAAAGTACACGAATAAGTAATGATGAATGGAAAACATTTCACAAAAGCGTGCCACAAAATAAAATGTGGTTCGAGTTTCATAGAAGTAATGCCAAAACAAATGTTAAAGTCGACATGAAAGTTAAACATTGGATTAAAAATACGTCTACGGCTTAGCAAGGGAATTGAAACTTTTCCTTGTGGTGCGTGATTTTAGCCAACGTGAAGCAGTGACCTTGAAAGGTGTGCCGGTGGAGCAGTGGCCTTGAAAGGCATCCCAGTGGAGCAGTGGCCTTGAAAGGTGTGCCAGTGGAGCAGTGGCCTTGAAAGGCGTGCCAGTGGAGCAGTGGCCTTGAAAGGTGTGCCAGTGGAGCAGTGGCCTTGAAAGGCGTGCCAGTGGAGCAGTGGCCTTGAAAGGCGTGCCAGTGGAGCAGTGGCCTTGAAAGGCGTGCCAGTGGAGCAGTGGTGGAGCAGTGGCCTTGAAAGGCGTGCCAGTGGAGCAGTGGCCTTGAAAGGCGTGCCAGTGGAGCAGTGGCCTTGAAAGGCGTGCCAGTGGAGCAGTGGCCTTGAAAGGCGTGCCAGTGGAGCAGTGGCCTTGAAAGGCGTGCCAGTGGAGCAGTGGCCTTGAAAGGCGTGCCGGTGGAGCAGTGGCCTTGAAAGGCGTGCCAGTGGAGCAGTGGCCTTGAAAGGCGTGCCAGTGGAGCAGTGGCCTTGAAATGCGTGCCGGTGGAGCAGTGACCTTGAAAGGCGTGCCAGTGGAGCAGTGGCCTTGAAAGGCGTGCCAGTGGAGCAGTGGCCTTGAAAGGCGTGCCAGTGGAGCAGTGGCCTTGAAAGGCATGCCAGTGGAGCAGTGGCCTTGAAAGGCATGCCAGTGGAGCAGTGGCCTTGAAAGGTGTGCCAGTGGAGCAGTGGCCTTGAAAGGTGTGCCAGTGGAGCAGTGGCCTTGAAAGGTGTGCCAGTGGAGCAGTGGCCTTGAAAGGTGTGCCAGTGGAGCAGTGGCCTTGAAAGGTGTGCCAGTGGAGCAGTGGCCTTGAAAGGCGTGCCAGTGGAGCAGTGGCCTTGAAAGGCGTGCCGGTGGAGTCACTGCTGTGCCGAGCCAGGGGAAGGGTATTTTAGTCTGAATTTGGAGCTGGCCGGAATGAAACGGAGCACGCACCTCACAGACTCAACACTGGATGAACGGGTCGGGCCGTTTCATGTCAAAGATCCATCAATACAGTGGTCAAGTTGACGACGTACAAGATTACACATAGAGTTTGGGGAGGAGGGGGGGGGGGAGGGGGGCGCTCGCCCTATGCTGGTGCCATCGGTCAAAAGTTCGAAAAAGACGTGAATGACGCACTTTGGTTCATTCTTACTCAAAATGGCCAAAGAGATGCGATCACTTGTATGAAGAAGGGTCAAATTTGGAAGAAAATAAAAAGTGTATGCACATATCAAACTCTTCATTGGAAATGAAAGTCAGGGGAGACAACTACAGTGCTTCGCCCTTCAACAGCTGCCTGACAAGAAAACTGTAGCACAGAAAGTAACCCACGTGCCTCAATGCAAACTGAGAAAACCACCCATGCCTATGAAATATTTCTGCAGTTAAAATAATTTTGTAGAACACTGCAGAGGGATGACACTGAAAAATATGTAACATGGAAATGAAATGACAAAATAAAAGTAACTTTTCTTAGTGGTTCTCTCACATCCATCGTCATGCTGAGATCAGATCAAATGTTTCCCAGACAAATGTTTACTCCAATGGAACGAATGATCATGTGGAATGTATTGTTTTCGGCTGGGACTGTTACGGATATGTGTGTCATTTCCTAGACCTTTAAGAAACTTGCAAGAGGTCAAAGATATAGGGCCTTCTTAATTCACAGGTATCGGTGAAGCATTTCATTTTAATCTCGGAACCTCACTCTCACTGAAGTTTACATTTAAAATATTTCTAAAGTACATCGCAGACTTATCAGTGTCCTGAAACTTCAAAGCCTTGACATTTTCGTCACCGTTATAAGTAAAAATTCAGAATTACCATTAGTCAGAATGTTGAAATTGTTTGCAGTTTTAACGAATGATTCGTCGTGGGGACATTTTCCACGATGACCCTGAAAACATGATGGAGATGTTTACAAAATGTCGACACGTGGGGATTTACATTAACGGCTCAAATTCCCAAGAAGATGCATCTACCAAAATCTGTACACAAGAGCAGCATCCTTCAGTGAATAAAATTTAGGGGGGGGGGATCCAGAGATCATGAAACACATGTAGCTATGACAAAATAAATTCAAAAGGACACAAACACCCCACAAGGAGCCAGAGAGTAATGCAATAGTTACGCAGAGAAATAAAAAGATTTAACATCTCTAGTTTAAAATGTATTCAAAATATATTTTGTACCCTACTGACAGGAGCAAATCATTAAGTGGTTTCAGCAGAAAAACGCCATACTTTCTTTGTAACGAGCAGTAATGCATCCTTAAATTCCTTATTGTTGACTATGCAAATATACCACCACTCAAATCATGATATCATTACCCCCAAAAATAAATCCTTTAAAACATTCTGGAAGATATCGGTACCAAATCATCCGCAAGCTATTTCCCCATTCGACAGGTTGATTCATAAATACTTTCAAGATTTTCACAGAATTACACCAGGATTTCATTTATATTTTGCCCTTAAAACCTTCATCTTTACCTTAAACCCAAAGGACAAATACAATGTAATTTCAGATTTAACTGTCAATGGTGTTCCTTCAAGTCCAGTTTGTCTCACGTTTGAATACATTTTCTGGACTTCAAGACAGAGTTATCTTTGGGATCAGTAATATATTTTAAACCTCGTATTAATTTTCAGTCTTTAGTTATGGTCTCTCAGTGTTGGTGACGAGAGTCCCATGAAATAAGATATCCATGCAAATTTACATCTCTCTTTCAACACAAACATCTTCGACTGAATGGTGCTTTCCCTCTATTTTCTGTGACTTGCTGAAAGCACATCTCCTGGCCACCAAACAATGTCCATAAGAGTTTCAGTTTTTCTTCTATTTTCTTCTGCACACAACAAACGCTTTGAGTTCCATGAAGAAAGGAATGTGGCTTTTACAAAAGCAGATGTCCACAATTTCCGCTAAGTATGGGGGAGACATAAAAGAGGGTGATGCAGGTACAAAACACCGAATAGTGATCAGACAGTAAGGCTTCGGGGAGTAGGATAAAAATTCCGCACAAAACCATTAGTCATCTTTTTAAAAAAGGGTATGCATAGGGTAAGGAGGGAGGAGATAGGAGTAGGAGTGGGGGTGGGGTGGGGTGGGAGGTCATGCAGACATGAGAGAGAGGTGATAGTTGGGGTGAGGTGAGATGCCGGGTAGGGTTGGGAGGTCGGGTGTGGGGCCGGGTAGGGGTGTGGGGTCGGGTAGGGATGGGAGGTCGGGTAGGCGTGGGAGGTCGGGTGTGTGGCCGGGTAGGGGTGTGGGGTCGGGTAGGGATGGGAGGTCGGGTGCGTGGTCGGGTAGGTGTTGGAGGTCGAGTGTGGGGTCGGGTAGGGGTGTAGGGTCGGGTAGGGGTGGGAGATCGTGTGTGTGATCGGGTAGGGGTGTGTGATCGGGTAGGGGTGTGTGATCGGGTAGAGGTGTTGGGTCGGGTAGGGGTGGGAGGTCGGGTAGGAGTGGGAGGTCGGGTAGGGGTGGGAGGTCGGTTAGAGGTGTGGGGTCGGGTAGGGGTGGGAGGTTGGGTAGGGGTGGGAGGTCGGGTAGGGGTGGTAGGTCGGTTAGGGGTGGGAGGTCGGGTACAGGTGAGAGAGAGGATGGTTCAGGCACGGCAGGACGCCACACCAAGGAGGCCACGTTCAGATCTCTTCCGATTCGACCACCATCTTGGACTTCTCCCCTGGGGGGCAGACCTGCTCGTTGGCCCCGAGTTTCTTCATGGGGATCATCTCGTGCTGCTCCTGCTGCTGCTCCTTCTTCCGGCTCTCGATCTTGGCGACTTTATCCACGAAGGGCCTCATCTTGCAGTAGAGCAGGGCCAGGGTGACGATGGCCACGAGGGCGAGCGACCACACCAGGCTGGGGAGGACGTACGACCACATGATGAAGTCGTCGTTCAGCTCGGAGAAGTCCACGCTGCGGAAGACCTGCACGTCGTTCTGGAAGATCTCATTGTCCCCCACGATCTTCTTCATGGCGCCGTCCAGGGAGAGTCCGAGCTTCTGGTCCACCTCCCTGTACTTGGACAGGTCGACTGAAGACAGGCGCGGCTTGGGCAGCGAGATGTCCATGTCCTTGTCGAAGAGGCTGCTGCCTGTGAACTGGTCAAGGAGAGTGTGGTTCTCCAGGGTGATGAGCAGGGCCAGGTTGACGGGGTGCAGGATGGAATAGTCGCCAGAGTCATTGCAGGCCTTCACGCGCTCCGTGTAGAAGCCCTGCCCAGAGTGCAGCCGGCACTTGCAGGGAACCTGCACAGACAAAGTCAAGCCAGGCAGCTGATAACCATGAATGAAGAGAAAAACGGCTGCTGCCGCTAGACGAGCACAAGCCAGACACATTTTAAGCATGACTGGAGGGGTGGACTGATTCGGAAATTTGCGGTTGAAAGGAAAACTGGATGAGGGTGAATCGGAAGATGGAGGAATGGATGAATTGACGGACTGATTGGAAGATGGATGAATTTATGGACAGATTGGTAGATGGATGGATGGATGGATGGATGGATGGATGGATGGATGGATGGATGGATGGATGGATGGATGCATGGATGGATGGATGAATTAATGGACAGATTGGTGGATGAAATTGTGGACAGATTGGAGGATGGATGGATGATAAATGAATGCATAGACGGATGAACGGATGGAAAGAACAAGAAGGGCAAACCCCATACGACTCACATGCTTGAAAATGACCTATACATGACCTTGACCTTCAGGTGACCTTCAAGGTCAAGGTCAAACAACTAAACCTAGCAATGACATCATACACTAAGAAATGCTTTACACCTTTTCCTACCAAAATACATGTGGCCTTGAGCCAAGGTCAAGGTCATCCAGGCCATGCAACACAAATCTGTTAATTCAAGACAGGAAGCACAATGGTGCTTATTGAAACTTTCTACCATGAGATATGGTCACTTTTAGTGGGTCACTACCCCATGTTGGTCACATTTCATAAGGGTCAAAGTGACCTTGACCTTGATGATATGTGACCAAAAGTGTCTTACGATGAAAGTATAACATGTCCCCCACATAATTATTAAGTTTAAAACAGTTATCTTCCATAGTTCATGGTCAAGGTCACTTCAAAATATGTATACAATCCAACTTTGAAGAGCTCCTGTGAACTTGACCTTGAAGCAAGGTCAACCAAACTGATATCAAAAGATACGGCTTACTTTGCCCTATATACCATATATAGGCGCAGTATTCAATCTCACAAACTTCAGAGAAAATTGAGAAAATGTGAAAAATGGCTGTTTTTTAGACAACATTTATGGCTCCTGCGACCTTGACCTTGAAGGAAGGTCAAGTAACTCTGTATGTTTTTTGACGCCTTGTCATCATACACCATCATGCCAGATTGGGTGTTGATAGACTTAATAGTCTCCGAGAAAAATCCTACGTTAAATTTGTTTACGGACGACAGAATGCCCGGACGCCCAGATGCCTGGACGGACAACACGGGTGACCTAGTATGAAAGTATAACATGTGTACTACAATGTTATGAAGTTTGGAAGAGTTATCTTCCATAGTTCAGGGTCAAGGTCACTTCAAAATGTGTATACAATCCAACTTTAAAGAGCTCCTGAGACCTTGACCTTGAAGCAAGGTCAATCAAACTGGTAACAAAAGATAGGAATTATTATGCCCTATACACCATATATAGGTCAGGTATCCAATCTAAAAAACTTCAGAGAAAATTGGGGAAATGTGAAAAATTGCTGTTTTTTAGACAACATTTACGGCCCCTGCGACCTTGACCTTGAAGCAAGGTCAAGTCAATATGACTGTTTTTTGACGCCTTGTCATCATACACCATCATGCCAAATTGGATTTTGATAGACTTAATAGTGTCCAAGAAAAATCCAACGTTAAAGTTTTTTACAGACGCCAGGATGGACGACACGGGTGAGTAGATAGACTCACTTTTGCTTCGCATGTGAGTCAAAACAAGGATGAGAAGATATGTCGTCACTGTTTCCCTATGTATTTCACTTTTTATTAATTATGTAGGGATATGTGGTGTGTCTATTCCAACACTCCCATCCCACAGAAGGTCACACACACACACACACACACACACACACACACACACACACACACACACGCGCGCCCGCGCGCGCACACACACACACACACACACACACGTTCACACATACACACACACACACACACACGTTCGCACACACATACACACACAGACAAATACACACACACACGTTCGCACACACATACACACACACACGTTCACACACACACATACACACACACACGTTCACACACACATATACACACACACACGTTCGCACACACACGTTCGCACACACATACACACACACGCACACACACACACTCTTAACACCTGGAGAGAGCAACAAGTGGGGCCAAGCTAAGGACGGACACAGACACAGAGAGTGACTGACCGTGACGAGGCAGAGGTCACACGAGGGCAGCTGCTTCAGGCCGGCGTGGCAGTCCAGGTAGGGGCGGGTGGCGTTGCTGAGAAGGACGCGACTGGGCTCCACCTCCAGCATGAACTCCTGCAGCGAGTTGGGGAAGAACTTGAACTGGCACTGCTCCCGCACCATGTCCTTGTGGTCAGTGTAGATGCCCAGCATGCACGACGGGACGCTGGCCTTGACCTCCGCCCTCATCCCAGGGCAAATGTCGTCACGGCACTGGGAGGGGTCGTAGTCCTCCAGCTCCATGTAGTACTGGGCGTCCCTGGTCACAGCGAAGTACCTGGGCAGGTTCGTCACCTGGGTGCTGTGGCCCGTGCTCTGCCCGTAGGGCGAGGGGACCACGGTCACCCGGTACACGTCGAAGTAGCGAGGTTTGATGCTTGTGACGGGCGCGTTCAGCAAGATGGCGACGTGGTCCTCTCCCTTTGCGTCCTTGGCCAGGAAGGCGTGGGCAGCGTACACGTGGTAGTAGTACAGGGGGTTGCGCTCCTTCAACTCGTACTGGCCGTAGAAGCTGTTCACCTTCCTCTCCAGCACGTCCAGAGTACTCTGCAGCACGTGTGGGGCCACAAAGAAGCGGGACAGACGTCCCATGGACAGCGTGCGGACAGCCACCCGGAAGTCGTTCACCAGCATGCGCGCCATCCACAGCGTCCGCGACTGGACAGCCACGAACATGGCCGAGTCCACACTGAGCTGGCCAGAGTGCTCCTCGGCCTTCCGCAGGGTGTCGTACTTGAAGATCATCTGGCGGTACAGCTCCCCCATCTCGTCCTGGAAGCTGTCGAACCTGAGGACAGCACGGGGAGGAAGGGACTTGATAAGTGGTTCTCCAGTATATTTCAAAACGGTTTCCTTCTCCATATCATTTCCTTCTTTTAAAATTATCACACTAATAGATGACATAAAGAAAAATGCACACCAAGATAAGGCTATACCAACACCACACCACATACCAAAACCGCACCACCATACCAACATCACACCACATACCAACACCACACCACCATACCAACATCACACCACATACCAACACCACACCACCATACTAACACCACACCACCATACCAACACCACACCACATACCAACACCACACCACCATACCAACACCACACCATCATACCAACACCACATCACCATACCAACACAACAACACACCACCATACCAACATCACACCACATACCAACACCACACCACCATACCAACACCACACAACAATACCAACACCACACCACCATACCAACACCACACCACATACAACACCACACCACCATACCAACACCACACCACATACCAACACCACACCCCCATACTAACAGCACACCACCATACCAACACCACACCACAATACCAACACCACACCACAATACCAACACCACACCACCATACCAACACCACACCACATACCAACACCACACCACCATACCAACACCACACCCCCATATCAACACCACACCATCATACCAACACCACACCACCATACCAACACAACAACACACCACCATACCAACACCACACCATCATACCAACACCACACCACCATACCAACACAACAACACACCACCACACCACGACAATACCACGCCACTATAAAGAACAGAACAGAACAGTTTATTAGTGAAAGGCCATTTGGTCATTACAAAGGGGGGATTCATACATATACAAGACAAACTAATATGGATTAATTCATGGGCACTGCGGGTGTAGCATTAGTGTCAAAGTCAGTTTAGTTTCTTCTCCGTTTCAGTGCTTTTTAAATGAACCAAGCAAGCGAACGACTTTTGGTGCCTGTGTACTTCATGACTTGTTGATAAAATATGGCCTGAAATAATCATATTCATGACATGCAAATAAAAGATGCTCCTCGTTCTCCATTTGCCCACAGAATGGGCAAGATAAGATATTGTTATCAGCGATTGCGGTGTATCTCTTTGCATGACAGTTTATTTCACTAACGCCCATTCTAAATCTTGCATAGGATGCTCTAGCAGGCATGAGCAGACTTTGCAGATAAGATTCCATATCATGGTTTGGTTTAAATAGGAAGTACTTGCTTAGTCGGCTGCTTTCTTTTACAGATGATGCCCAAGCCTGTTTATAACAATCTTTTAGTCGCTGTTCTGGCTCACATAGAAAGAGTTTCCTACATCCAACTCCTTGATTGTACCAAGCCTCTCCAGACTCATAACTGCTTAGCAATTGTTTCATTCTGAGGGCCCAGCATGGCACATTCTTGTCAGCTAGGTCTAGAGACATAGCATAACCTTTTCTCGGCAGTCTATCGCTTTCCAGTGTCTGTAGTTTCAACCAGTATCGTACAGCTCTGAAAGACGTAACTACGTATAAAGGGATTCTGCCCAAGTCCCCCAAAACTGCGTTGTTTGGTGTACTTATAGTCAAACCTAGAAAACGATTGAAAGCAAACATATGGACTCGTTCAATTACATCAGCTTTCTGCATTTCCATACTTCACTAGCATAGCATAGCGTACTCTGTACCTGGGTATCCCAAAATTTAGTAAAGACGTCGATGTTGCAGCACTTTATACATGATAACACTTTCAAACTATTGATAACTTTGCTTTTGGCCGTCACAGCTATATTTTTCAGCGACACACTGACACTTACCTTTGTAGTGAGCACAAGTGCAAGATAGTTCTACGAGTTTTTTGTCTAAACGTAAGTACCCGCGTAAAGCCACTTTTCGTGTTTCTTCATGGGACCTCCTTTTCTAAATACTACTATATTAGTTTTCTGCAAATTCACTGTTAGGCATAGTTTTCTAGATTCTTGTTCTAGGGTATTTAATAGTTTATGTAGGCCTAGTGCTGTGTTTGAGAGAAGGATAAGGTCATCTGCAAACAACAACAAAAATAACTCTTGATCGTTTGGATTGAGTTGTACTCCATGCTTCCCTTGCTGAATTACTTCTTTGCCGAGCTCGTTAATAAAAAGGAAAAAAGAATCGTGCTGGTATTTTCTCCTTGCTTTAGGCCCGAAGGGCACGTAAACGACTTCGACAGGGTCCCGTTTACTCTTACGGTGGCTCTTACAGATCTGTAAATTGATTTCAATGCAGTCAACATTTTCCTTTTTACCCCGTTTTGTATAAAATGCTCCACAACATGACTCTATTAACATAATCAAAGGCTTTCTTAATATCTACGAAGGCTACATACAGACGTACCTTCCTTTTGAACATATATTTTTCTACTAAATTGAATAGAACAAAAATGTGGTCCACATTCGAATAGTTTCTTCGAAATCCAGTCTGTTCTTCTAATATTTTATCATTGCTTCGGCTCACTGCTCGAGACGTTTACTTAGAAGAGAAGTGTAACACTTGCTTACGGTGCACAACAGAGCTATTCCTCTATAGTTATCTGGATCATCTTTCTCCCCCTTCTTGTGGATTGGTGCAAATATCGACGTGCACCATATCTCTGGGAAGTGACCACTTACAAACAATCTGTTTAAAAGATCAACCAGAAATGTCATGGCTAATTTGCCAGCCGTTTTAAGCATTTCAATCGCAACACCGTCTATCCCTGCTGCTTTGCCATTGTTGCTCCTTCTGATAGAATCCATAACCTCTTGCTCTGTTATTTCACAGTCTAGTGTGTTGTCACGTATTTCTGTGTACTCGCAATCATCAATCATGTCGATTTGTCGCGACTGAAAAACTTCCTTAAATTGCGCGACCCACTGGTCTTAAGTTACGTTACTAAATCTACTTTGTCGGAATGATAAATGACGTATTTCCCTCCAGAATTGTTTGGGCTTGCTGCAGTTATTGACCAAATTTTCTGTTTTATGCAAACTGTAGATTTTCCGTTTACTACCTAAGGTTTTCTTGTATTCTTTACGCAGGTTTGTGTACGATTCTCTGTCGCTTTTCAATCCTGATTTTCTGTACTTACGTAACGTCTGCCTCACTTCCCTTCTCTTTTTTGGTACTCCCCATCGAACCATCTTGGACGAGTGGTGTGTTTTTTCCGATTTACAATACGTTTATGCATACATATACCCGCGTCTCGAATGCAGTTGATAAAGCAAGATAAGGCTGCCTCTGTATCAGTTGTTAGTAGAGATTTCGCCTTCTCTATTCTATCGATTCATCAGATTTTATTTGGCTGGAAAATTCTTCTGTTTTATAATCATCCCATCTAATAAATTCATATATTTGCACTTTAATTTCGTCAGACTGTTTATCGCGCCGATGACAGTTTAACAATACTTCCAAGGGCATATGCGCCTACTCAATTCTAGATCTCATCTCCAGATCTAAATTCACAAATTGGTCTCGTAGGTCAACAGCCATTAGGGCATAGTCGATCGAGCTGCAACCTTGGTCAGACAAGTAGGTAAATTCTACTTTCCTATCACCCGTACACGCTCCATTTTTTATTTCTAACCCATAAACCTGACATAAGTCAATGAGTTCCCGTCCAAAACGGTTAAATATGTTATCTTTCGCCTGTCTTAAAAAGTGAACTTCATAATCATTGTCAATTTAGGAAGGATTATTATAAGCACTTACATATGATAGTGTCAGTATATTTCTATTTGATGTTCTGGCATTCAGATCGCCCATGATAAACATACAAATATCTCCAAATTCATCTACTAGATTCAAAATGCATTGTTCCAGTAGAACTATGTTACAATTGTAGTCTTTATCCCTGTAATACGGTGAACCCTCAGGAGGTATGTATGTCACAATCATGAAGATGTCGTGCCGAGTGAACAGGAATTGTTTCGAAATCTTGCAGATAATGATATTGGATGACTTGTTTGAAGAATTTACTCTTTTCTTTCCTAATAAGCATAATTACTCCTCCTGAGCGTCTTCCGCTTCTAGACAGCTTGATAGCAGTATTAATATTGCAACATTACTCGGGGAACTTGTAACTACATTCAAAATTATCCAAAACGTTTATATTAAACAGATCACATCAAAGCAATGTACACAGCTAATGAATTCGCCATCACCGAGATGGCTAGTAATCCACAAACGTTCCAACTTATCAGTTTTAGCTCATTTTCTTTTCAGCAGCTCTGGGCCTGGCCGATTTCTTATCGCACCACCATACCAACACCACACCACCACATACCACACCACCATACCAACAGCACACCACCCCACCACGACAATACCACACCACCACACCACGACAACAACACACCACCACACCACACCACGACAATACCACACCACCATACCACGACCACACCACACCACTACACTACGACAACAACACACCACCACACCACGACAATACCACAGCACCATACCACGACCACACCACACCACCACACCACGATAACCCCACACCACCACACCACGACAATACCACAACACCATACCACGACAATACCACACCACCACACCAACATCACACCATGACAATACCACACCACCACACCACGACAATACCACACTACAATACCAACACCACACCACACCAACACCACACCACACCACCACCACACCACACCACCCCACCGCCATACCACCCCACCACACCGCATAACACAATCATACCACACCATACCACACCATACAACACCACCATACCACAACACACCACACCACCATACCACAACACACCACACCACCATACCACAACACACCACACCACCATACCACAACATACCACACCACCATACCACAACACACCACACTATCATACCACAACACACCACACTATAATACCACAACACACCACACTATCATACCACACAACCCCACCACACCACAACACCATGCCATACCACACCATCATACCACGCCATTCCACAACAAAATACCACGCCATTCCACATCACAATACCACGCCTTTCCACACCACCATACCACACCACCATTCCACACGACCACACCACACCACACCACCATACCACATCACACCACACCACCATACCACATCTCACCACACCACCATACCACATCTCACCACACCACCATATTACGCCATACCACACCACACCACCATACACCACCATACAACACCACCATACCACATCACCATACCACACCACCTCACCACACCATGCCAATCCGCTTCACCATACACCACCATACAACACCACCATACCACATCTCACCACACCACCATACCACATCTCACCACACCACCATATAACGCCATACCACACCACACCACCATACACCACCATACAACACCACCATACCATACCACACCACCACACCACATCACAGCACACCATCATACCACACCACACCACCATACACCACCATACAACACCACAATACCACACCACCACACCACATCACAACACACCATCATACCACACCACACCACCATACCATGCCATACCACACCACCACACCACATCACAGCACACCATCATACCACACCACACCACCATACACCACCATACAACACCACCATACCAAACCACACCACCACACCACATCACAGCACACCATCATACCACACCACACCACCATACACCACCATACAACACCATCATACCACACCACACCACACCACCACATCACAGCACATCATCATACCACACCACACCACCATACCATGCCGTACCATACCACTACACCACACCACACCACCATACCACACCATACCACTACACCACAGCACACGATCATACCACAGCATACCACACCACCATACCACACCACCATACCACACCATGTCAATACCACTCCACCACACCACACCTTGGTCTAGGCAAGCATGCGGGCAGAGATGGACAGAGACAGGCGGGGAGATATGCCTACCTTTTCTGTGACACTTTCTGGATTTCCTGCAGGAACCTGGTGTTTGCAGCAATGGTGTCACTGAGGTTGCCCACCTTCTGTTGATAGGCAGCCACGATGTCCAGTATCTTGTCGTTTTCCAGAGTGGATCCCGAGCCAAATAGGAACTTCCCAATCACCCCTGTCATTGTAAAAAAAAAAGCTGGTTAAATGCCGTCCTTATCACACCACAAGAAAACTGATGTTCTCCAGCTGACTGCCACCTCTGCGTGACGTAGAACGAAAGCTAACAACACAGGGCTGCAGCCAGCATTACATCCCACGTGTCAAGATATTCAAATAAGGGGATGTTCCAAGATGACAAAAGTAATATTTTTCTTCTTCACATTTTTAAGTTAAGATGTACGCACTCACTCCTCCCGGCAGTGCCAGAGCCTCTGCAGTTGGGAGGCCCGGCTGGGAATTTCCTGCCTGCCATGACCGGTGTGACATCGCCGATGGTAACTTCATCGCGCATGGTTCTGCGCATGCGTCAAAGCCGAAAGTGAGGCGTGTATCGCGCCTTGTTCAAAGGTGATGTGCCGC
>JAWQFJ010012216.1:25000-35000 GCA_034096865.1 Theodoxus fluviatilis
AGCAACAGAGCGCGCATGTGTGTGAGAGAGCGACAGAGCGCGCGTGTGTGTGAGAGAGCGAGAGAGCGCGCGTGTGTGTGAGAGAGCGACAGAGCGCGCGTGTGTGTGAGAGAGCGAGAGACCGCGCGTGTGTGTGAGAGAGCGAGAGAGCGCGCGTGTGTGTGAGAGAGCGACAGAGCGCGCGTGTGTGTGAGAGAGCGAGAGAGCGCGCGTGTGTGTGAGAGAGCGAGAGACCGCGCGTGTGTGTGAGAGAGCGACAGAGCGCGCGTGTGTGTGTGAGAGAGCGACATAGCGCGCGTGTGTGTGTGAGAGAGAGCGAGCGCGAGTGTGTGTGTGAGAGAGAGCGAGCGCGAGTGTGTGTGTGAGAGAGAGCGAGCGCGAGTGTGTGTGTGAGAGAGAGCGAGCGCGAGTGTGTGTGTGAGAGAGCGAGCGCGAGTGTGTGTGTGTGAGAGAGAGCGAGCGCGAGTGTGTGTGTGAGAGAGAGCGAGCGCGAGTGTGTGTGTGAGAGAGAGAGCGAGCGCGAGTGTGTGTGTGAGAGAGAGAGAGCGCGCGTGTGTGTGAGAGAGCGAGAGAGCGCGCGTGTGTGTGAGAGAGCAAGAGAGACCGCGTGTGTGTGAGAGAGCGAGAGAGCGCGCATGTGTGTGAGAGAGCGACAGAGCGCGCGTGTGTGTGAGAGAGCGACAGAGCGCACGTGTGTGTGAGAGAGCGCGCGTGTGTGTGAGAGAGCGAGAGAGCGCGCGTGTGTGTGAGAGAGCGACAGAGCGCGCATGTGTGTGAGAGAGCGAGAGAGCGCGTGTGTGTGTGAGAGAGCGAGAGAGCGCGAGTGTGTGTGTGTGAGAGAGCGAGCGCGCGTGTGTGTGAGAGAGAGAGCGAGCGCGAGTGTGTGTGTGAGAGAGAGAGAGCGCGTGTGTGTGTGAGAGAGCGAGAGAGTGCGTGTGTGTGTGAGAGAGAGAGAGCGCGTGTGTGTGTGAGAGAGAGAGAGAGCGCGTGTGTGTGTGAGAGAGAGAGAGAGCGTGTGTGTGTGAGAGAGAGAGAGAGCGTGTGTGTGAGAGAGAGAGAGAGCGAGTGTGTGTGAGAGAGCGAGAGAGCGCGTGTGTGTGTGAGAGAGCGAGAGACGGCGCGTGTGTGAGAGAGCGAGAGAGCGCGCGTGTGTGAGAGAGCGAGAGAGCGCGAGTGTGTGTGAGAGAGAGAGAGCGCGTGTGTGTGAGAGAGCGAGAGAGAGCGCGTGTGTGAGAGAGCGACAGAGCGCGCGCGTGTGTGAGAGAGCGAGAGAGCGCGTGTGTGTGTGAGAGAGCGAGAGAGCGCGTGTGTGTGTGAGAGAGCGAGAGACGGCGCGTGTGTGAGAGAGCGAGAGACCGCGCATGTGTGAGAGAGCGACAGAGCGCGCGCGTGTGTGAGAGAGCGAAAGAGCGCGCGCGTGTGTGTGAGAGAGTGAGAGAGCGCGCGTGTGTGTGAGAGAGCGAGAGACCGCGCGTGTGTGTGAGAGAGCGAGAGAGCGCGCGTGTGTGTGAGAGAGCGAGAGAGCGCGCGTGTGTGTGAGAGAGCGCGCGTGTGTGTGAGAGAGCGAGAGAGCGCGCGTGTGTGTGTGAGAGCGCGAGAGCGCGAGAGTGTCTCAGAGCGAGAGAGCGCGCGTGTGTGTGAGAGAGCGAGAGAGCGCGCATGTGTGTGTGAGAGAGCGAGAGAGCGCGCGTGTGTGTGAGAGCGAGAGAGCGCGCATGTGTGTGAGAGAGCGAGAGAGCGCGAGTGTGTGTGAGAGAGCGAGAGAGCGCGCGTTTGTGTGAGAGAGCGAGAGAGCGCGCGTGTGTATGAGAGAGCGAGAGAGCGCGAGTGTGTTTGAGAGCGAGAGAGCGCGAGTGTGTGTGAGAGAGCGAGAGAGCGCGCATGTGTGTGAGAGAGCGAGAGAGCGCGCGTGTGTGTGAGAGAGGCAAAGAGCGCGCGTGTGTGTGAGAGAGGCAAAGAGCGCGCGTGTGTGTGAGAGAGCAAGAGAGCGCGCGTGTGTGTCAGAGCGCGCGTGTGTGTGTGTGTGAGAGAGCGAGAGAGCGCGCATGTGTGTGAGAGAGCGAGAGAGCGCGCTTGTGTGTGAGAGCGAGAGAGCACGCGTGTTTGTGTGTGAGAGAGCGCGCGTGTGTGTGTGTGAGAGAGCAAGAGAGCGCGCGTGTGTGTGAGAGAGCGAGAGAGCGCGCATGTGTGTGAGAGAGCGAGAGAGCGCGCTTGTGTGTGAGAGCGAGAGAGCGCGCGTGTGTGTGAGAGAGCGAGAGCGCGCGTGTGTTTGAGAGAACGAGAGAGTGCGCGTGTGTGTGAGAGAGCGAGAGACCTCCCCTTGACCACTAGCCGGGCCAACTCTACTTCCAGCTTACAATCCTTGGGACCTTGTCTTAGAAGTGGGGAAACACTGCTGGGGCAGTCTTCACCCACACCCTATCCTGATCAGCAGCTGCCCTGGGGTGGGGGTTTCCACCAGCCAAGGAGCAGATTTTCTCACCTTGTATGTGTGCGTGTTTGTATGTGTGTGTGTTTCCTTGTGCCTGTATGTGTGTGTGTTTCCTTGTGCCTGTATGTATGTGTGTGAGTGTGTGTGTGTGTGTGTGTGTGTGTGTGTGTGTGTGTATGTGTGTGTGTTTCCTTGTGCCTGCATGTATGTGTGTGTGTGTGTGTGTGAGTGTGTGAGTGTGTGTGTGTGTGTGTGTGTGTGTGTGTGTGTGTGTGTGTGTGTGTGTGTGTGTGTGTGTGTGTGTGTGTGTGTGTGTGTGTGTGTGTGTGTGTGTGTGTGTGTGTGTGTGTGTGTGTGTGTGTGTGTGTGTGAGCGTGTGTGCGTGTTTCCTTGTGCCTGGATGTGTGTGTCTGTGTGTATGTGTGTATGTGTGTGTGTCTCTCTCTGTCCCAGTGTCTCTGTCTCAAGTGTCTCTGTCCCCAGTATCCCTGTCTCACGTGTCTCTGTCTCCAGTGTCTCTGTCCCCAGTGTCTCTGTCCAGTGTCTCTGTGTCCAGTGTCTCTGTGTCCAGTGTCTCTGTGTCCAGTGTCTCTCTGTCCAGTGTCTCTGTGTCCAGTGTCTCTGTGTCCAGTGTCTCTCTGTCCAGTGTCTCTGTCCAGTGTCTCTGTGTCCAGTGTCTCTGTGTCCAGTGTCTCTGTCCAGTGTCTCTGTGTCCAGTGTCTCTGTGTCCAGTGTCTCTGTCCAGTGTCTCTGTGTCCAGTGTCTCTGTGTCCAGTGTCTCTGTGTCCAGTGTCTCTGTGTCCAGTGTCTCTGTCCCCAGTGTCTCTGTCCCCAGTGTCTCTGTCCCCAGTGTCTCTGTCCCCAGTGACTCTGTCTCAAATGTCTCTGTCTCAAGTGACTCTGTCTCAGGTGTCTCTGTTTGTCCGTCCGTACGTTTAAGCCATGACAACGAGGATGACAACAACATCCAGTGCGAGAAAGCTGCAAGGCTGAATCTTACAGGCTTACCTATGAAAGGCATGACGCCGTCACTGCGCAGACGCAGCTGACTGACTGATGGCATTCTGGGAAGGACCTGGAACAGCTCAGCAGTCACGTTGTCCCATTCCTCGAAGACCTGAAGTACAAGGAAACAACTGTTTTGGGTAGGATCATTTGCGTAGCACTTTCAGAGCTCCACACCTATGAAACCTGGAGTAAAAGGCAGCGACTGTCTTGGATACTATCTGTAGAATGGAACTTTCAGGAGCAATAGGCCAGAGTAAGAAGGTTACCCCGCCTGCGGTTCAACCGTTCTGCCACACAAAAGTATAACCACATTTGTTTAAATATTCTTTTACAGCGTTGGGCGAATTGAATCTTTTTGGTATTTTTTATTTCAGCAGCATAAGATATGTCTGTTTGGGTAACCTGTCAATAGGCATAGCGCCGAGTCTCAAACATAATTTGATTGCTTTTATGATTGTGTATTGTACATCTACTGTGTTCATCCTCTATTCAGTTATCCCTGCTTCTGTCTCTTCCCACCTCCTATCCCGTGTGTCAGATCTCTCTATGTGTCAGATCTCTCTCCAATCCCCCTCCTCTATCCTTAGTGCAATGCAAGCTGACCAGCTGACCTCTCTGGGACCCCTCCTCTGCTGTGGTCGATTGGTGTTGCTGTTGCCCTGTCAGTCACTCGTTACATTATAATAATAATAATACTAATTTATTCATAAGCACATACCTTCCCTTGACAGGCAAGCTCATGGCGTTTACAATTGAAAGAATCAACACTCATACAACCACTCAACACCACATTCCCACAAAAAACACACACAACACACATAAACAAAAAACAAAAACTAAGATCCAATAGAACAAATAGAACTAAATATACAATATACACAGCACTTGCCGGCCAGGTCAAGTAAGGCGAAGCAGTTCAGCATGAAGGCGGATCGGAAGAGGTGAGTCTTTAGAGCACTTTTGAACTGGGGCAGAGTGTCAGAATGACGGAATGAGAGAGGGAGACTATTCCAGGTTACAGGTCCGATATAGGAGAAGGCACGCTGTCCTTGAGTTTTCTTAGTACGACGGGGGACCTTGAGCATTCTAGAGTCAGCAGCCGAGCGTAGAGATCTGGAGGGCGTGTAGACTGCAATAATTTCTGTAAGAGCGTGTGGTGCGATGTTGTCGATGGCCTTGAAGCACAAAGTAGCAAGTTTATAATCTATCCTCTGAGAGATGGGGAGGCAGGGAATTGTATGTAGAAGTGATGAGACATGGGTACGCTTGGGACATCAAAAAACTAGCCTAGCAGCACAATTCTGAACTTTCTGGAGTTTGTTAAGCAGAGTGTCAGGGATGCCAGCGAGAAGAGAGTTTCCGTAGTCGGGACGAGACAGAACAAGTGATTTGATGAGCGTTTTGGTGGCCTGCTGAGAAAGATAATGACGAATAGTACTAATTTTCCTTAGCTCGTAATATGCTAACTGGCAGACTTTGTTGGCATGAGATCTCATTGACAGATCATCGTCAAACATGACGCCTTAATTTCTAATAGACTGAGAGAAGACGATGTCACTGTGACCAATGGATAGTTTGAGGGCCTGGTCCGATTCGCCTCCGCCGCCCACCAGGAGTGCTTCAGTTTTTGAGTCATTGAGTTGGAGCTTGTTCAGGGTCATCCACCGTTTCACGTCAGATATACAGTGTTCGCTGGTAGAAAGAAGAGAGTGGATTTGACTGGGATGGGAGGAGTTGTAGAGCTGGATATCATCAGCAAATTCACTGTGAGAGACTGAATGACTGTCAAGTACATTGGAGAGTGGTTGGGTGTACAGTAGAAACAGCAGAGGACCCAGAACAGAGCCCTGAGGGACTCCTTACTTAAGATGTGTAGGATCAGAAGCAAAACCCGAGATCGAAACAGTCTGTCTACGTTCTGAGAGATATGAATGCAGGAAGAAGAGTGCTAAGTTCACAATGCCAAAAACGTTTCAAAGACGGGTGAGAAGAATTTCATGGTCTATTGTGTCGAACGCGGCACTCAAGTCCAACAGAGTAAGAAGAAAAACTTTGGAATTATCAGAAGCAACGAGAAGATCGTTTAGAACAAGGAGCAGAGCTGTTTCGGTGGAATGATGAGCACGGTACGCGGATTGAAAACGGGCAAAAAGGTCATACTGGGACACGTACTCCAGCAGCTGCTGCACAGCTAACTTCTCTAACAATTTTGACAGAAAAGAAAGATTGGAGACTGGTCTATAAACACTAAGTTTGTTTGGATCCAGGTCCTGCTTCTTCAAGGATACAGGTGATAATAAGGAAGACAGAGAGAGACACACCTGCATGGGATACAGGTGAGATGAAGACAGAGAGAGACACACCTGCATGGGATACAGGTGAGATGAAGGAAGACACACAGAGACACACCTGCATGGGATACAGGTGAGATGAAGGAAGACAGAGAGACAAACCTGCATGGGATACAGGTGAGATGAAGAAAGACAGAGAGAGACACACCTGCATGGGATACAGGTGAGATGAAGGAAGACAGAGAGACACACCTGCATGGGATTCATGTGAGATGAAGGAAGACAGAGGGAGACACACACCTGCATGGGATACAGGTGAGATGAAGGAAGACAGAGAGACACACCTGCATGGGATTCATGTGAGATGAAGGAAGACAGAGAGAGACACACCTGCATGGGATACAGGTGAGATGAAGGAAGACAGAGAGAGACACACACCTGCATGGGATACAGGTGAGATGAAGGAAGACAGAGAGAGACACACACCTGCATGGGATACAGGTGAGATGAAGGAAGACAGAGAGACACACCTGCACGGAATACAGGTGAGATGAAGGAAGACAGAGATAGACACACCTGCACAGAATACAGGTGAGATGAAGGAAGACAGAGAGAGACACACCTGCATGGGATACAGGTGAGAGGAAGGAAGACAGAGAGAGACACCTGCATGGGATACAGGTGAGATGAAGGAAGACAGAGAGAGACACACCTGCATGGGATACAGGTGAGATGAAGGAAGACAGAGAGAGACACACCTGCATGGGATACAGGTGAGATGAAGGAAGACAGAGAGAGAGAGAGGCACCTGCACAGAATGCGGGTGAGATGAAGGAAGAACGAGAGAGACATACCTGCATGGGATACAGGTGAGATGAAGGAAGACAGAGAGAGAGACGCACCTGCATGGGATACAGGTGAGATGAAGGAAGACAGAGAGAGACACACACCTGCATGCGATACAGGTGAGATGAAGGCAGAGAGAGACACACCTGGACGGGATACAGGTGAGATGAAGGAAGACAGAGAGAGACACCTGCATGGGATACAGGTGAGAAGAAGGAAGACAGAGAGACACACCTGCATGGACTGGGGCTGCTCGGCCAGGGCAGACAGGGGGTGCAGCAGGCGAGGGCCACGGGAGAGCACCAGACGGAAGTGCAGCAGCCAGGCCACCAAACTCTGGTCACGAAGACTCCGCCCTGGCTGCAGCACCAGAGGAGACCCTGCCCCTCCCAGGCGGTTGCCAAGCAACAACTGGGCCAGTTCCTGTTCAATACAAACCACTTTAGAGACATACGCACACAGCCACACTCTCACACACAGATAGAAATGAAACCAAACGAGAATAAAAGTGGAAGAAAGATGAAGAGAGACCCAAAGGGATGGGCACAGACGAATGCTTCTGAGCACCAGCAGCAGGAGGGGCGCTTAACAGTCCATGCGACAATTTGATGAGTCGATTCTCTTGTCAGGAAACATGTGGCTTTAAGATAGATAGATAGATAGATAGATAGATAGATAGATAGATAGATAGATAGATAGATAGATAGATAGATAGATAGATAGATAGATAGATAGATAGATAGATAGATAGATAGATAGATAGATAGATAGATAGATAGATAGATAGATAGATAGATAGATAGATAGATAGATAGATAGATAGATAGATAGATAGATAGATAGATAGATAGATAGATAGATAGATAGAGAGAGAGAGAGAGAGATAGAGAGAGAGAGAGAGAGAGAAAGAGAGAGGGAGGGAGAGAGAGAGAGAGGGAGGGAGAGAGAGAGAGAGGGAGGGAGGGAGAGAGATAAATTTAGGGAGCGAGCGAGAGAGAAAGAGAAAGGGAGAGAGAGAGAGAGAGAGAGAGAGAGAGAGAGAGAGAGAGAAAGCAGTAAGATGATTACGGAACTCTATTGCTCGCCTTGTCTCCTATTCAGTCTACCACACCGCGTATCCTCAGTTCCAACCCGAAGGAAAGGGCGAAGTTTGTCCTAGGAGAACACTGTACTGGGTAACACCGTCCGGAGTGAAATTGTCCATGGCAATTTTGGAACATTATCCTGTCACCGACAGACAGACATACATACAGACAGTCACACAGATATAGACAGAAAAACATGCGATAAGTCTGGGCGAATGAACTAAACAATTTCATCTTAAACTGTTTCGTATGTCTCAAATCCAGTGAAATAATTAATACAACTTATATCAACCACTTCATTTTCTGCATCTAATTTAAATGCTCTTCATACATATATGCACACAAATAATAATACCTTTTGAGTGATGCTCGGGCTTTTGTTCAAGAACTCTGCCAAATTCTGAAAGGCTTGGGCCTGCAATCAGCCAACAGTATCAAGTAAAATTCGGCACAATTAGTGACCACGTTGACAACACGTGTAAGGTACCACTGATCTCTGAGTAACTGCACACTACTGTGAAACTGAAAAACGAAATCCATCACATCATTACAATGGCTCGTGGGAAAAAATATTTGAAAGCGTTATATCCAACGTCTCCCTGACATAATTGTGTGAGAGAAGTAGGAATAATTGCAATTCATGTTCAATGCCACCATATGCCTTCCATTTCGAATGCCCTAGTCACAGAGGGGTATAATTTCACAAGATACTGCTTATAAAAGCAAGCGTACCACAAATGATGGCATTAGGCAACCTGTGTATGCTTCCCAATAACTTTGGAAACATGTTAAAATCAAAGGCTCTATGTGAGTGTGTGTGTGTGTGTGTGTATGTGTGTGTGTATGTGCGTGCGTGCGTGCGTGTGTGCGTGCGTGTGTGTCTATGTGTGTGTGTGCGTGTGTGTGCGTGTGCGTGCGTGTGTGTGTATCTGTACGTGTGTGTGTGTGTGTGCGCGCGCGCGTGCGTGTTTTAGGATTACCATAAGTAGACATACAGTACATAGGCCTACTGCTCACTTTAGTGGCAGTTCGATAACTCAGGACAGTATGCAACCAACACATTGTCACTGTTTAAAGACACTATCTAACGAGACCGCCAGCTTCTGCAGTTTTGACGCGATTTGTCATTTGGCCTCTCGTGACGTTTTGACATTCGTGGGAATTTCACTTCCGGTAGAATGAAAGCTACGGTGGACTAGTAATAATCGTGTTTTCACGTAGTGGTGCCTCTCATGTGTATCTGCATTTAATTAATTCGAAGACTGAAAGAAAGTAGTGTATTACTTTCGTAATCAAATACACTTGGAGCGTAATGAGGCAAGAATTCATAGTCAATCAATTTGTTTACATTTGCCAGACCAGTGCGGGAATGTGCGTGTGATTTTTCAGTATTACCGTTAGTTTTATTGCAAAAGTTTAGGTGCTGTACTTGTCATAAAGAAGTATTAATCAGACTGACAAATTAATATTATAAGTTAGTGAGCTTTCATCAGAGAGCGAACAGCGCAGCTATTGTAAAATGGTGGTTCACCGGAAGTGATGTTCCCGCCAATCACTACCTCTCTCGCAATTCGGCGAAGCTGGCGGTCCCGTTAGATAGTGTCTTTGCACTGTTCAAATCGCTCTTCGTAATTAATGTAGCGGATCCATGCTCTGTTAGAGCTATTTTACATGAAGCTGTAAATATTAGTTTTTTAAATTGTGCTGAGTGTTATTTATTGTACAACTTGTACAACCCCTTTGCCGGGCGTGGGGCTCATTGTTCGGAGTTCATATTCGCTGCTTTGATAGTGTGGCGGAAGCAAAGCTGTTTGCAATAGACAAATCCAACTGGCATTGTCTATTATAGTATGATTGATGTAACTGTGATTTGATTAATAACGTTTGCCAGTTGAAAAAAACACCTGTTCAAACATTTTAATTGGCATGGTCCAGATGTACACAGTAAAATGTTTGGCTCTTTAAAAAATTAAACAGGCTTCCTCAAAGGAAAACGTAGTACCGGTAAAACATATCATGTTTGAGGTATGTCTTGGTTTCTTCGGTAAAATGTAAAATAAATCATAGAAATTGTTGAATTTAAAGAATAGACTAAAGTGGCTACGTAAGATTAAATATTAATTCTCGTTTCGTCACGATATGCCATATTCGTATTTTCATGGAAAATTAATTACTTCGAGGCAAAGTTGCAAATCTGCTATGGAGTGACAATGTTACTCCCAATTGCTTGGTGTACCAAAAAGACACATGTTTATACAAAACGTAACGAACATTATTATATAAGGAGAAAGAGAAAGAGTATTATATAAGGATATAAGGAGAGAGAGAGAGAGACAGAC
>JAWQFJ010012216.1:40000-47500 GCA_034096865.1 Theodoxus fluviatilis
GTCAAGAGGCAGTGGGCTGGCCAAGACCATCCTGCAAGGTACCGTACCAGGTGGGAGAAGGAGAGGCAGGCAGAGAAAGAGGTGGGAAGACAACATCAAAGAGTGGACAGGCTTGACCTTTGCTGACTCACAGCGAGCCACAGAGGATAGAGATCGATGGCGGAAGATTGTCCGAAAGTCATCAGTGGTGCCTCAACAACCCATCTCAGGGTTAAGAGACTGAACTGAACTGAACTGAACTGCACTGAACTGAACTGAACTGATACTTGTATTGCCATTTCTTTAATTGTTATAGTTCTGAGTGTTCTTGGCTGCCATGGAAACCTTGCTGCTGACCTCTAGACAGTGGAGAATCAGCAGCGCAAACTCGCGCAGGTCTTTGTCCTGACTGCCGTCCCCGGCGCCACCCCGCCTGAGGCAGTGTCTGTGGGCCTGACTGAAGAACTCCTCCAGGTGCCTCTTTGTGTCGTCCTCTCTGTGTTCAGCCATACAGGAAAAGGGATAAAAGACCGTACACTGTTGATATACACATATTGTAGGTAAACTACTACAGACATCCACACACACACACAAACACACACACACACATCCACACACACACACACACACACACACACACACACACACACACACACACACACACAGAGGCACACGCACACACACACAGGCACACTCACACACTCGCACATGCACACGCACGCGCACATGCACACGCACACACACATACCCACTCACACATGCTAACACACACACACACACACACACACACACACACACATGATAACACACATACACATCTGTGTACTAAGTTTGGTAACTTTTATTCCAATTAAAGAAGGGTTTTCGCAGCATTATAGGATAAAACACATTACGCTCAAGGATTTGCACTGCCATATTCTAAGTAGCTGCAACACATTCCCTCCTTGACCATTAGTGCCACGAATGTATGGAATGCAATGAGAGTCAAACTTCTGTCCATTCGAGTGCAGGCAAAAAGAAATAATATGTATGTATGTGCGTGTGTGCGTGCGTGCGTTCATGAGTGTATGCGTAAGTATGTGTGTGTGTGTTTGTGTATGTAAGTGTGTGTGTTTGTGCATGCACGCGCACGCGCCCATGCTTGTGCGTGTTATTAAATGTGAAGTCTGTGGTAAGAAGAAATGCTGCACTGACCAATGCAACTGACCACACCATGCACTCCCACCTTTTCCTGATGAGGAGCTGCAGGAGGAAGGAGCGGACGACAGGGGAGGGGTCCACCAGGTTGTCAAACAGCGTCAGCTGCTTGGTCTGCAGCATCTCCCCAGTCTTGCTTTTCCGCATGACGTAGCCCAGGATCCTCTCCACGGCGGCAGGCTCGGGCACCGTGTCCCCAGCAAAGCACAGCTTGGAGACCAGGGCCATGAGGAAGCTGTTGCACCTTCGCTGGTAAACCTCAAACTTGGTGAGGTGTTCCCTGAAGGCACAGAAATGTAGCAGTTGTGACGCGGCTGCGGTGGGATCATTGGGAAACTTCATCGTCTACAGTACCACAGCTTCACAGCCCCATTCAAGCTCAGTTGGTTCCAAAGTCCAAATTGCTCAAAAGGACACTTTGTAAACTTGCCAGATGTTCCATGTCCGAATGCAACCTATAGCCATCGAGTCTTCACACCTTCCCAGAGCATCTCGATTTCCAAGCAGCCAAATATGCTCGTGGTTCGTTCTAAGCACTCTGTGGTATTGGATGACACTCTCACACCAAATGCGTCTAGTTCACAGCAGGTAAGCATCACCATTAGGTCAAGTCTACATGAGTTCTTACCTTTGATCATGGTCCGAGGCTCCCCCTTCAAAGTCTGCTGGAATGGGGCTTTGACAGTCAGGGCAGGCCAGCTCCTGTTCAGCCTTCATGTCTTGGAAGCACTTGATGCAGATCAGGTGCTTGCATGGCAGGTTCAGAAGTGGCGCCTCACTTTCTGTCTGGCAAGCAGGACACTTGGGCACCTTGCTGCAAGGTTTAGAATGCAACGTAGAATGGTAAACGATGGACAACTTAGACGTGTTGTATAGCGTATGCGTGAAAATTTAGCTCTAAGGTTACCGGGAATACTTCTTCAAAAGAAACCCACACTTCAGAGATGCTAAACAGAGACAGTGTGTATGTTTTTGCGAGTAAATGCGGTGCATACTTCCAGCTATTATTTTTGTTGCATCTTCATTCTTCATGATTGCTGATGACATCGCTATCAGCGAAAGAGTTTGTTCTCTCTCTTTCTCTCTCTCTCTTTCTCTCTCTCTCTCTGTCTGTCTCTCTCTCTCTCTCTCTCTCTCTCCAAGTTTGCACTATTCCATTTATCTCAGTTTCAAGTATGCTACATTAAAATAAAAAATTGGAGTGGTTAGACCTCTTCACATACAATCTGTTCTTCTTGTACGTTCCTCTTTTAATAGCCTGAACCAGTAGTTCAAAAACCATTACAATCATCCCATTTCATAGCGGAATAGTATTTATCCATAGCAAGCGCCTGTGCAATAATTGTATGAATTTTAATGGTATGTATGCTCGGGATAATGCAGAGGAATATTTCTTTCTGATGTTATTGTGATTATTCCTACACGCGTAGGTGTACTTTGGGCAAGCTTCTGCATTCACATGTAAACGTTCATGCGTGCATAAGTGCATTTTGAAGTAACAACTCGGGCTACGCACACATTATTGACCCGACAAGAGCATTTTGAAGTAACAACTCTGGCTACGCACACATTATTGACGCGATAAGTGCATTTTGAAGTAACAACTCGAGTTACGCACACATTATTGACCCGATAAGTGCATTTTGAAGTAACAACTCGGGCTACGCACACATTATTGACCCGAAAAGAGCATTTTGAAGTAACAACTCTGGCTACGCACACATTATTGACCCGAAAAGAGCATTTTGAAGTAACAACTCTGGCTACGCACACATTATTGACCCGACAAAAGCATTTTGAAGTAACAACTCGGGCTACGCACACATTATTGACCCGATAAGTGCATTTTGAAGTAACAACTCGGGCTACGCACACAGTATTGACCCGATAAGTGCATTTTGAAGTAACAACTCGGGCTACGCACACATTATTGACGCGATAAGTGCATTTTGAAGTATCAACGCGGGCTACGCACACATTATTGACCCGACAAGAGCATTTTGAAGTAACAACGCGGGCTACGCACACATTATTAACCCGATAAGTGCATTTTGAAGTATCAACGCGGGCTACGCACACATTATTGACGCGCTAAGTGCATTTTGAAGTAACAACTCGGGCTACGCACACATTATTGACCAGACAAGAGCATAAACAATGAGGAGAATATCTAGACTAGTGAAACAAAAGCATGCCAATTTTTCTAGTCACAATTAGACAATAGGGGGACGGGGGGTGGGAGATAGGGGTGGGGGTGGGAGATAGGGGTGGGGGTGATGTGGGAAACCCTGGATCGGCATGATTGACTTTGCTGATTCTCTCATAGACATCATTAAAACATCATTAAAATATTTTTTTAATTACAACCCACGGATATAAACAAATGCTCATTGCAGAACAACTCATCTCTGAAAGATGCAACCTCAGTATTTGAGGGGTCAGTCACAAGGCCAGGTATTTGGTGGTTTTAAATATAAACTGAAGAAAGTAAATACTCACCCAAAAGTCTTCATCAAAATTTCCTTGTTTGCGGTTTCCAGGAATTTCTCAATCTTCTCCAGTGATATTACGGTCTTCAGATTTGCGTCTGGTCCCAGAAACTGTCAATTGAATACACGAATGTTCATACAACCACTTAAAATTCATCATCACTGTAGACATTATTTCATCACAATACATAACGTAAGTTTCTTGTTCAACAACTTCTACTTTGCTGTACCGGTTTCCAGCCATTGATCAGCTCCATGATAAGGTACTGAGGATGACGTGGGCATGATGACAATAACCACAACACGACAAGTTTCCTTGATGGATCGCAAATCTTCTGATGATGATAGAGGACTACACAAAATGGAGATAAGGCAAAAAGTGACAAACACTGCCTATCACGTATGTATTCAATCACATTTCTTTCGATATTCTACTTTCTGTTTATTGATGTATCAATGTGTGTCTGCATGTGCATATGTCCTTCCTTCCTTCAGGCTTCATCTGTCCATCCATCCAGCTGTCTGCCCAACCAGCTGATTTCTCCCTCTTCTGATTATAGTCAAGTGATATCTTTAAGTGTTCACATGACTGGGTCATATTTCTTCTCTCATACACCACGCTCATGAAAGTCTGCGCGCAATAATCCTAGATATATTTAAGGGATAATGTAATGGCCTGACTGATTGATGGAGTAGTTTGCAGATGGGTAGAGATGTAACCACTGCCTGCAGTACAAAATATCGGATATGACAATAATATGGATTATTGCGCATAAAACGCGGGAACTTATCATACATGCAAAATTCACTAACAAAAGTCTCAAGAACAATCCACCTTATTTCAGTTAGTCACTAAATCTGCTAATTTAAAACTTATTTACGAGAAATATAAATAATTCCAGAAAACTATATTTCAGCTGTTGTCTGCATTTTCGTTGGTCATATTTTCCAAATGAAGTGTTTGTTGTGTTTCTTTTGATGAGCACAGTTTATTTTGGTATGAAGAAAGGCAGTTTCTCTGCGCTCATTGTCTACACATGCATCGTAAACTAAGTAAAATATGCTTTTCTGAGAGACAAAAGAACTCCACCTCAACACACACATGCATCTCGAAACAAAAAGATGTACTCACTCCCCACAGTGGCATGCATCGGACGTCCAGCACACTCTGGGAGTTGGCGGGGAAGAAGTGGTTCACAAACAGCTTCATGGCCAGAACTCGAGTCCACAGACACCTGCACAGAGGCACCGACACATCAAGACACTTGCACTTTCTCATCACATCAATGATGATGTGCTAGCCTGAGTACTTATGTAAAACATAATTTCTCGAGATAAGTATAGCAAATGGCCTATACGCAAATCGGACCTGACAACTAGTCGCCATTCAAGTTGACGAGTGATCTCCTTGCTACATACCTGGCTTTCTCTATGAACATGAGGCATCGTGGTCCACACTCATAGGTGTCCGCGTCCACAGTGTCCAGGATGGCGGTGAGAACAGGCGAGTACTGGTCAACCTTGGCCAGCCATTCCCGACGACCCTCAGCCGAGTCCAGCTGGTTCTCGTGGGGCTCCAGCTCGCTCAGCAGCAGGTACAGACCTGCCACGTCCAGGGTCTGCAGACCACAAATCAACAAGTCAGGGACACAGGTGAGGATCTATTGGTAGATGATGCTACAGAGTTGATGTAAACAAGAACCTTAAACTGGGGGGGGGGGGGGAGGAGAGGGGAAGGAGCGCACGGGAGGGGGGGGGGGGTAAGGGGGGAGTAAGGGTGGGGGGGAGTAAGGAAGGGGATTAAGGGGGGGGGGAGTAAGGGGGGGGGAGTAAGGGGGGGGGGATGGGGGGAATGTTGTACCATGAACTGAAGTTAAAAGCATTAGCTTTAGGTTATTATCAAGTCAAATCAACAAGTATTATCAAATAATTTTCGCAGCGGCAAAACTGCACAAATAACTGATATTTGTCTCAATGTCTCTGCCATGAAAGGAACCGACCGTGTGTGTGTGTGCGTATGTGTGTGTGTGTGTGTGTGTGTGTGTGTGTGTGTGTATGCGTGTGTGTGTGTGTGTATGTGTGTGTCTGTGTGTGTTTGTGCGTGCGTGTGCGTGTGTGTGTGTGTGTGTGTGTGTGTGTGTGTGTGTGTGTGCACAAGGAGATGACGGTAACGACAAGATTTGGGAGGAATTTTCTACTGCGCTATATACAATCCAGAACATCTCACCAGTTCATCAGTGGAGTCAAGTTTAGAGAGAGGTGGGTTTCCCTGTTCCCAGATGGAGGCATTGCGGTTGAGAATGGCGTCTGTGACCTGGGGCCAGACTCGCTCGATGCGGAGGAAGTTGTGGAGCCTGCCCTCTGCCTCCCTGTGTACCCAGTGCAGTGCGACGAGAGTGCGGGGAAGTGGCATGGCCAGAATCTGCAGCTCGCTCTGGTGACAGGCTGCCACCAGCGCCTCGCACAGCAGCTGCAGGGGTGGAAGCATCATAGTCAAGCCACTCATTCAGTCATTGTCACGTCCTCTTCTGTCATCTTCAGCCCTACACTCTGTAAGCCTGCCCTAAGTTCAGTCATTTCTCCCTGACACTAAGAAATTTAAGCTCCACAACGTAATACATTTTCGGCATACATCTCTTCACTTGGCGTGGTATGTTTTTGGTAGTGGTGGAGGATTGTTTGGCTTAAATGCATCACTCTGCATTATGAAACATATCCTCTGAGTGCTGTTGAAATGAAATATAGATGGAAAGAATTGTTAGAAGGAAGACTGATAATTCTAAATATGCTGACAAAGTGATACATGAATACAATATTTCTTTGGAGGTGAGCCTTGATGTCGTTCTTTTCAGAATATATCTAGAAGGTAGAAACTTTGCAAATACAACAGAGGGTCTATCGACATGGCTGCATCATTTTGTTCCCGTTTTATAGCATTGTATACCGTACGTGCTTACTCCGTGTTGTGTCGAAACTTCCAGCTGAGTGTGCAGTGACTGTCACATGTTTCTGTATGCAATAACAAATTGCACAGTTGTTTTCATTGTTCTGCAACCATCCTGAAGAAAGGAGAATACAATTTCTGCAGTTGTGTAAATTGTGAACCTTGATGAGGATATTTCGAAGACAACAGTGAAGAATGTAAATCTATGCCATTTCTCATCAGTTGTAATAGGTGAGTGTACAGGCACAGACATGGTGTGTATTATGGACTGCACTTCAGCTGTGCTTGGCTCTAGCAGCAGACTGAAACTGATCCTGTATGTTTTGCTATAAGCTCATCCACCCTCATGTGATGGCCCTACTGATGCTTGACCTTGTTGGCCAACACAGAGCAAACGTAGTAATCGTCAGTGCTGTGAAAGTTTTCCGTGCTTCACATATGCTCAGCATCTTCTCTCCCCACCATTTTGTACTGAATGGGTCCAAAACGTATTTCGTGGCTCCTGTCTTGTTGTAGCTTGTACTCTTTTCGTTTCTACTTCAGCGATGCTTCTTCTGATGATGGCTGCGTTCGGGGTTCGGCTCTTGCCCAATGCAAAGTGTAGTCACCCCACAACTTTGCTTTTGGGGAATAATATGTAGCATTATTTTCCCAGTTCCAGATGTGCCTTTTTGGGGGATGACATAGTGATAATGATACACAAAGTGATTCAGTTCCATCCAGCACCTGAACTCCTTGATTTTGTTCTCTTTCATTTATTTATGTCGTCTGAGTTTTTTTATGATGCTTATATATCACTGCAAATCTCTCAAGTTGGAGCCTTTATCTCTTTCGAAAGTTCGAGGGTTGGGGTTGGAGATGGGGTGGGGGGTGAATGGGGAATTGCGCATG
>JAWQFJ010012216.1:52500-55000 GCA_034096865.1 Theodoxus fluviatilis
CCTGTGACACTGAAATAGAGAGAACATTACAACCGCATCCATTTAGGAAACTGTTCTACCAGAATGACAACTAAGCACCCCCACATGCTCTGGTCCGTGCTACACGACGAGAAAGCAATGCAACAAGGCAAAAAGCCATCAACTGTCTGGATGAGGTGCAGAGCAACAGCTCCAGCAAAGCCTTCTCACAGGTATGGGAGTCTGGGGAGATGAGGGACAGCAGCAGGTTGATTCTCTCCATGGGCCTCTGGGACTCGGGGTCCTGGTCCTGGACCAGGGCCACTGCAGCCTGGAGGCAGGACAGGATCAGGTGGCGGTAGCTCTCTGGGTCGAAGCAGGCCTGGCCTCCCGGTCTCTCCTCGGTCTCCATCGGCACATCGTCCCGTACACTGCAGGGTGCATCGTCACGTACACTGCAGGGTGCATCAGTAAGGGTAAAGGAACGTCTTAATAACCATGATTTTTTTAAACATCTGTCTAAATGAAATTTATACATCGCTCATATGAATGTCTCAGCACAAGAAATGAACAGCATACACAATATACATTTTTACTGTACATCCTAGTGTACAATTAATGATAGATGTGTTCAATCAATGTGCTGCAAAGAAGGACCGGGAGCTACCGTTTGCTCCCTACTATACTAATATAAGACACAAAATAGTATACATTCATTTGATTCGATGAATGCAAACGGCATTTTTACATAGATTATTCCAATGACTCAATGGAGCAAATGGGCATTTGTTCATACTTGGTTGCAGCAGAGCGGTCATTTTCTTCTTCCGGCAAAGGCTCCGAGTCCATCCTCTGTTCAGACAGGTGCCTGTCAGGCGTGGCGGACAGGAGCAGGGCAGAGGCAGACAGCTGCCTCAGGGCCAGGAAGGAGGGCACAGCCTTGCCTGGCTGTTGTAGGTTGTCAATGTGCAGGGAATGCCACTTGCCCGCCTGAAGACGCATAGAATCATTAGTCAGCATCCAGCTATTGCAGGTTGGAGCACACGTTCTGTTAGCTCCTCAACTGATATTGCTCTAACAGAAAACAGAGAGCACCTGTAAAGAGAGGGCCTTTAAACAAGATCATATCATACAGCAGCAGCAGCAGCATAAGGAGGAAAAGGTGCAGGAGAAGGAGTAGTAGGAAGAGGAGCAGGAGGAGGAGCAGGAGGAGGAGCAGGAGGGGGAGGAGGAGGGGGAGGAGGAGGAGGAGCAGGAGCAGGAGGAGGAGAAGCAGGAGAAGGAGCTGGAGGAGAAGGAGCAGGAGCAGGAGCAGGAGAAGGAGCAGGAGCAGGAGCAGGAAGAGGAGGAGCAGGAGGAGGAGGAGGAGGAGGAAAAGGAAGAGGAGGAGCAGGAGGAGGAGGAGGAGGAGGAGAGGAGGAGGAGGAGGAGGAGGAAGAGGAGGAGGAGGAGGATGAGGAGGAGGAGGAGGAGGAGGAGGAGGAGGAGGAGGAGGAGGAGGAGGAGGAGGAGGAGGAGTAGGAGGAGGAGGAGGAGGAGGAGGAGGAGGAGGAAGGAGGAGGAGGAGGAGGAGCAGGAGCAGGAGGAGGAGCAGGAGGAGGAGGAGGAGCAGGAGGAGGAGGAGGAAAAGGAAGAGGAGGAGGAGGAGGAGGAGGAGGAGGAGGAGGAGGAGGAGGAGGAGGAGAAGCAGAAAAAGCAGGAGAGGGAGGAGGAAAATGAAGAGGAGGAGGAGCAGCAGGTGGAGGAGACGAAAGGAGAAGGAGCAGGAGGAGGAGCAGAAGAAGGAGGAAGAGCAGGAGGAGGTGGAGGAGCATGAGCATGAGGAGCATCAGGAGGAGTTGGAGCAGGAGGAGGAGCAGTAGGAGGAGGAGGAGGAGGAGCAGAGGGAGGAGGAGCAGGAGCAGAAAGATGAGCAGGAGAAGAAGCAGAAAGATGAGCAGGAGAAGGAGCAGGAGGAGGAGCAGGAGGAGGAGCAGGAGGAGGAAATAGCCTCTGAACCTTTTCTACACAATGGCTACATACAGCGGATGTAAAGCGATACGTATTTTTCATGCAGCTTATTCGGTGACATGAAATGTGATGTCCCTTGCGTGCATTTTCTTCAAGAATATGAAGATGACCCATTTCATATTTCTGCGGGAGGCGCCAGATCGTCTCGAGCGAGTTAGGACTGGTTTGCTGGCCGGCTACATGATACGATGATTAAAAAAATGAAGAGGGGAAGGGTGGGTGGATGTGTGAGGACTGGGGGTGCGGGGTGGGGCAAGGGAAGGGAGGGAGAGAAAGAGCGAGCGAGTGAGAGAAAGAGCGAGTAAGCGAGCGAGAGAAAGAGCGAGCGAGCGAGAGAGAAAGAGAGAGAGAAAGAGAGAGAGAAAGAGAGAGAGAGAGAGCGAGGAGAGAGAGAGAGAGAGAGAGAGAGATAGAGAGAGACAGAGAGAGAGAGATAGAGAGAGAGACAGAGAGAGAGAGAGAGAGAGAGAGAGACAGAGACAGAGAGAGACAGAGACAGAGAGAGAGAGGGGGGGGGCGGGGGAGCGGGGGG
>JAWQFJ010012217.1:0-20000 GCA_034096865.1 Theodoxus fluviatilis
AACTATGTCCTCATTGATTCGACGTGGCTTGCATTGAGGCGAGTGAATTACATCCCGCATGCTCTGTGATCGGCGCTAATGGCTCGCCACAATCCCTGCTGCTGCGTGTGCATAAGTGCATGAAATTGGTGTCCCCCGAGACCAATGGCCGATATTTACTTCCCACTCAGTAATGGCATCGAGATGAGCCGAAACCGCCATCGATGTTCCTTGATATGCCTCACTCATCTCAGCCGTTTCATTGTAATTTGGGTTCGTTACTTGCAAATCTACTTCAACAATAGCAGACGCTTTCCCCTTGAAAACAACTGGGGTGGTATCAAGGAGAGAGGGACATTGTCGCTGTCTACAAGCATGAAAGGGGGATACTCCCAATGGGAAGATCGTTGCATCTGTGTGGGGCATGCATGTTTCACGACCGTTATTTCGTTGAAGACTGTCCACTGATTTCACGCTGTCGGTTGCAGTGCAGGTTTGAATAAGTCGTTGATGGTAAAATGGGACTCATGCAATCGTGCCGCATCCACTTAGTACGCACTCAGTATTTTGAAGATGTCATTATAGACATATTTGCCGACACTTGCCATGCAAGTTTTGCCACCCGTCAACAACCACATGGTATTGAAAAGATGTGTTGTATCTTGCATGCATTTCTCTATGGAAAAGAAAACGATATGTTGTATTTTGCATGCATTTTGACGTTTTCGGAGGGCAAAAGAGATGTATCTTGCAGGCATTTTGACCTCTCTGGAAAAGAAAAAGAGATGTATTTTGCATGCATTTTGACTTGGGGGGGGGGGGGGGGGGAAGGGGGGGGGGAATAGATGTTGTATCTTGCATGCATTATGACGTATTGGGAAAGGAAAAAGAGATGTTGCATCATGCATGCATTCTGACTTCTTTGGAAAGGAAAAAAGAAATTATCTTGCATGCATTTCGACTTCTTTGGAAAAGAAAAAGATATGCAACTTGTATGCATTTTGACTTCTTTAGAAAGGAACGAGATGTATGTTGCATACATTTCGACTTCTTTGGAAAGGAAAACGAAATATTGTAACTTGCATACATTTTCATTTACTTTAGAAAAGAAGAAAACATGTATCTTGCATGTATTTTGATTTCTTTGGAAAGAAAAGAGATGTATGTTGCATACATTTCGACTTCTTTGGAAAGGAAAACGAAATATTGTAACTTGCATACATTTTCATTTACTTTAGAAAAGAAGAAAACATGTATCTTGCATGTATTTTGATTTCTTTGGAAAGAAAAGAGATGTATGTTGCATACATTTCGACTTCTTTGGAAAGGAAAACGAAATATTGTAACTTGCATACATTTTCATTTACTTTAGAAAAGTAGAAAACATGTATCTTGCATGTATTTTGATTTCTTTGGAAAGAAAAGAGATGTATGTTGCATACATTTCGACTTCTTTGGAAAGGAAAACGAAATATTGTAACTTGCATACATTTTCATTTACTTTAGAAAAGTAGAAAACATGTATCTTGCATGTATTTTGATTTCTTTGGAAAGAAAAGAGATGTATGTTGCATACATTTCGACTTCTTTGGAAAGGAAAACGAAATATTGTAACTTGCATACATTTTCATTTACTTTAGAAAAGAAGAAAACATGTATCTTGCATGTATTTTGATTTCTTTGGAAAGAAAAGAGAGATATTGTACCTTGCACGCATCTCGACTTTTTCGGAAAATAGTATTTCTCACAGACAGCGCTAGGCTTGACACCTAGCGATGGATGGTCTCTCCATCTGTGCTATTTTGTCCTACAACTCAACTAGACTCTCTCTCTCTCTCTCTCTCTCTCTCTCTCTCTCTCTCTCTCTCTCTCTCTCTCTCTCTCTCTCTCATTTGGTGTGGTCTGGTCTGGTCTGGTCTGGTCTGGTCTGGTCTGTCTGTCTGTCCGTCCCACACACACACATGCGCGCGCACACATATACACGAACACACATACGCACACGAACACAGACAGAGAGAGAGAGAGAGAGAGAGAGAGACAGACAGACAGACAGACAGACAGACAGACAGACAGACAGACAGACAGACAGACAGAAATGGACAGAGTCAGTGACACAGAGAGAGAGAGAGAGAGAGAGAGAGAGAGAGAGAGAGAGAGAGAGAGAAAGAAAGAAAGAAACAGAGAGAGAGAGAGAGAGAGAGAGAGAAAGAAGTAGGTAAGACATGAGAATGTAAATTGTATTTGCAAACACTCGTTCGCGCGAGAGCGCTAACACACACGCACACACACAGGCACACGCGCGCGCGCACACACACACACACACACACACACACACACACTTCTTTCGTGTTCTTTTGTCTTCAAAATGTACCTAAATATAATTAAGCGTAATATAATTCAAAGTTGAAATTTCTTTTATAAAAGTTTAGTCCCGGTATCGGCAAGTTTCGATGGTAAGTTTCTTGTGCAGACTCCATCACTCTCAAGTCCATTTTTAGCATTGTTGACATGTGAAGCATTCAACAATTTCAACTAGGGCAATTTAAGTTATATCTTCCACTTCTGTCAGCTTTAATTAGTCCTCTGCTGATGTTTCATCTTAAATTCTGGTGTAATGAAACTATAGCAACTTTTTCTGTGTGGTATTTGCTTTTTATTATAATCGAGCAATTTGTCACAAGACAAAATATTCGTAAGCGATTCATGACATCTGTTTATTGACGCACAGAGGAAAAGTACAAGACAATGAATGCTAGCAGTTCCGTGCATGCCTTTGCAAATCTTGCACTTCCTGCGAGGCAGTCTTGTTGGAGGCGATCTAAAAATCCATTCTCCATGTCGAGTACGAAAATAATCTCTTCCTGTTTCCTTTTTTTCTCCCTTCCATCAATCCGATAATATCCCTATGAGCTATTTCTCATGTTTTGACAAGAGCCCTCTCTCTCACCTCACCTCAACTCACCTCACCTCACCTCACCCCACCTCACCTTACTTCACCCCACCTCACCTCACCTTACCTCATTTCATCTCACCCCACCTCACCTTACTTCACCCCACCTCACCTCACCTTACCTCATTTCATCTCACCCCACCTCACCTCACCTCACCTCACCTCAACCCACCTCCCTCCTACCCACAGTTTAGCGTCATGCCTATTTTGACAGGCATCAGTGCAGATGCACTCTCATCTGCCTGCCTTTGACGACAGACATAGGAGCTATTCTGTAATCAACATATACATAGTAAATGATCAAACATTATTTTAAAAAGTGAATTCTAACACACAATAGCTTATCAGTAAATGGCATCTTGAAATGTTCTGATAATGATGCCGAAACAGAGATAAATCCGTCACAAATGATACTTTAATATACACAATTATTCATAATTCCATTCACAGATGAAACAATGAATGGATGCAGCGTACAGCCGGATCTGATGGATAATCCTCCATCAGTCACAATCTATTGGTCCCCTTGCTTTCAATGACTGCTTCAGTCACAACAGAGACCTTTGTTTATATCTTGGACACCAAACACGACCCTTCTGTAGGCACCTTATTTCTAACCGCCACAAAACAAAGCCCAGAACTTGACAGCGGGCATGGACACAGTCAAGAATGGTTGTTGGGATGAAGGTCGAGTGCAAATTTACAAAACTCCACCTCACCGCTCCTTTCTAGTGCATGAGGCACCCCCACCCCTACCCCCACCCCTACCCCCACCCCTACCCCCACCACCCATCCTTGCCTAAAACGTTGTGGTTACCGAAACCCGACCGACCCTATTTTATCCTTCCGACCCTACACTTTTTTGATCATGAAAAAGAAAGAAAAGAAAGATATCGAAGGTTCACAACAAAGTTCGTGCTATCCTAACTTTTCTGTGAGCACTACTGAAGTAAATAAAAAGGGTGGGGTTTTCAGCGAAAGCGATGTGTTTATTTATTTTCAGATGGACCCACCGTAAACACATTTATTAAAACACACGCATACACACACACACACACACACACACACACACACACACACACACACACACACACACACACACACACACAAATACACAAATGTGTGCAGTATCAATCTGGTTTCTTCAAAGAATTTTTTTATAGTCAGACCTACTTACCGACGTTGGTTAAAAATATATATATATGCACGTTACCTTAAGTACAACCCACCCCCCACCCCCCTCATGAACGTATAACAAGCCTGAAAGTGAACGAAGAACGCTTTGCGTGTGGTACAACCCCCCAAAAATATGCTCTTCATTGTGAAACGCTGTGCAGATCGTAACATTTCGGGGCAACATTTTGAGCACACTTAGCAAAAAAACGAGCAAAGCTAAGCCAGAAAATACATGTGAATCGATAAAGAACCCACTTCCTTTTCAAATATACTCCCACCTTCTTCACCTTAAAGCGCAAGCCATATATCTTTACAAAAGAAACAATGAAGCCTGAATGATTTGAATGAAAAAGATCTGACCACTCAGCAATCGCATCCTTGACAGGCTGCGGAGATGCCAGTGAGGAGTAGCAAAGGCTTGATGACGGGTTTCGCTCTCTAGCTGATCAGATTCGGCAGCGATGCCTTGGAGGGCTCTAGGACTTCTAAGTCGGAGGGTTTGTAGCTGAAGGGCGGGGGCGGGGAGGACGGCATAGCGTCACATCTGGCGTAGGCAGGAACTTCGTAACTTCTCGTTACCATGGCAACGGAATCCGGATAAGCCATGTCAGCTCCGTGCTGCAAATTCCAATAATTTGGCTTATCTCCCTTGGAGGAAGTAGTCTTCAGTGCCTTGACGTCATCCTTGGACCCCTCGGCGTCCTTCTCCAACGGTGTGTCCACAGTGGCCACTTTGGAGTAGCTGCAACCAAGCAGGCAGAGGTGACGGTGTGAGAAATTACAACTGTCTGTGCGATGAACAGAAAATCAAGTTGAGCGGCACGCAAGTGGCTGCGAAGAGAATCACAAGAGAAGGTAGATTCAGGTATGCAACCACAGCAATGTGCGTGTGTGTGTGTGTGTGTGTGTGTATGTGCGCGCGCGCACGCGCTCGCGTACGTATGTGTGCGTTTGCGTGTGTGTGTGTGTTTGCATGTGTGTGTGTGAGCATGTGTGTGTGCGGGTGTGTAAGAGTGTGCATGTATGTGTGCGTGTGTGTAAGAGTGTGCGTGCGTGTGTGTGTGTGAGTGTGTGTGTGTGCGTGCGTGCGTGTGTACATGCGTGCGTGCGTGCGTGCATAAGTGAGTGTGTGTATGTGCAAGTGTGTGTGCAAGTGTGTGTGTGTGTGTGCGCGCGCGTGTTTGTATTTTTGTGTGTGTGCATGTGTGAGTGCGTGTGTGAACGAGTGTGTGTGTGTGCGTGTGTGTAAGAATGTCTGTGTGTGTGCGTGTGAGTGAGTGAGCGTGTAGTAGATAAGCCTAACTCCAGATGAGGAGGTATAATACTATATTTACTTGCAGGTGAGGAAGGCCGGAACTTACCTGTGTATGAGGAGAAAGCTTACCTGTCTGTAGATGAGGAGGAAGGACACATCTACTTGTGGATGAGGAGGAAGTGACACGAGAGGATGGGGGCTACCCGTAGATGAGGAGGAAGTGACACGAGAGGGTGGGGGGCTACCCGTAGATGAAGAGGAAGTGACACGAGAGGAGGGGGGGCTACCCGTAGATGAAGAGGAAGTGACACGAGAGGATGGGGGCTACCCGTAGATGAGGAGGAAGTGACACGAGAGGATGGGGGGCTACCCGTAGATGAAGAGGAAGTGACACGAGTGAGGAAGAGGGTTCACCTGTAGATGAGAAGGAGGAGGGGATCTACCTGTACATGGAAGTGACGCAGGATGAAGTAAAACTTACCTGTAGATGAGGAGGAAGGTGTTGACGAAGATGGGCATGATTGAGGCCAGCAGGAGCACACCACTCACGGCACAGCACGCGCCCACAATCTTGGCCACCCAGTACTTGGGGGTAACGTCTCCGTAGCCCACCGTCGTCATGGTGACGATGGCCCACCACGCCGCATCAGGGATGCTGCAGATGGGGTGACAGAATAGATGCGGTGAGTGCACTGTGTATTTCGCTTTTCTCGTGACGATGACGACGACGACTGTGGATATGATGACGGCAACAACGACGACGACGATGAAAACGACGTGATGGTGGTGATGGTAGTTGTGCTGGTGATGGTAGTTTTGCTGGTGGTAGTTGTGGTGGTGGTAGTGGTAGTTGAGGTGGTGGTAGTTGTGGTGGTGGTGGTGGTAGTTGTGGCGGTGGTGATGGTAGTTGTGGCGGTGGTGATAGTAGTTGTGGCGGTGGTGGTGGTAGTTAAGGTGGTGGTGGTAGTTGTGGCGGTGGTGGTGGTAGTTGTGGCGGTGGTGGTGGTAGTTGTGGCGGTGGTGGTGGTAGTTGTGGCGGTGGTGGTAGTAGTTGTGGCGGTGGTGGTGGTAGTTAAGGTGGTGGTGGTAGTTGTGGCGGTGGTGGTGGTAGTTGTGGCGGTGGTGGTGGTAGTTGTGGCGGTGGTGGTGGTAGTTGTGGCGGTGGTGGTGGTAGTTAAGGTGGTGGTGGTAGTTGTGGCGGTGGTGGTGGTATTTGTGGCGGTGGTGGTGGTAGTTAAGGTGGTGGTGGTAGTTGTGGCGGTGGTGGTGGTAGTTGTGGCGGTGGTGGTGGTAGTTGTGGCGGTGGTGATAGTAGTTGTGGCGGTGGTGGTGGTAGTTAAGGTGGTGGTGGTAGTTGTGGCGGTGGTGGTGGTAGTTGTGGCGGTGGTGATAGTAGTTGTGGCGGTGGTGGGGTAGTTGTGGCGGTGGTGGTGGTAGTTGTGGCTGTGGTAGTGGTAGTTGTGGCGGTGGTGGTGGTAGTTGTGGCGATGGTGGTGGTTGTTGTGGCGATGGTTGTTGTGGTGATGGTGGTAGGTGTGGCGGTGGTAGGTGCGGTGGTGGTAGTTGTGGTGGTGGTGGTGATGGATGTGGCGGTAGTGGTGGTAGTTGTGGCGGTGGTGGTGGTAGTTGTGGCGGTGGTCGTGGTAGTTGTGGCGATGGTTGTTGTGGTGATGGTGGTAGGTGTTTTGGTGGTAGGTGTTGTGGTGGTAGGTGTGGTGGTGGTAGGTGTGGTGGTAGTTGTGACGATGGTGGTGGTAGTTGTGGCGGTGGAGGTGGTGGTAGTTATGACGATTTTGGTAGGTGTGGTGGTGGTAGGTGTGGTGGTGGTAGTTGTGGTGGTGGTAGTGGTGGTGGTGGTAGTTGTGGCGATGGTGATGGTTGTTGTGATGTCGGTAGTTGTGGTGGTGGTGACGGTGGTAGTTGTGGTGGCGGTGGTAGTTAAGGTGGTGGTGGTACCTGTGGTGTTGGTGGTAGTTGTGGTGGTGGTGGTTGTGGCGATGGTGATGGTAGTTGTGGTGATGGTGGTAGTTGTGGTGGTGGTGATAGTTGTGGCGATGGTGATGGTTTTTGTGGTGATGGTGGTAGTTGTGGTGATGGTGGTGGTGGTAGTTGTGGTGGTGGTAGTTGTGGCGATGGTGGCGGTAATTGTGGTGATGGTGGTAGTTGTGGTGTTGGTGGTAGCTGTGGTGGTGGTGGTAGCTGTGGTGGTTGTGGTAGCTGTGGTGGTGGTGGTTGTTGTGGTGATGGTGGTGATTGTTGTGGTGATTGTGGTAGCTGTGGTGGTGGTAGCTGTGATAATCATGATGGTAGTTGCAGTAACGGTAGCGGCGATTCTGCTGCTGCTGCTGACACTGACAGTTAAGGAAAAAATTGCGATGGCATGAGGAAATTCAGCAATTATTGCAGCAAACACGTGATCATCCATTTCAAAGATGGGTTTGACAGCTCTTACCCGATTTTTTTCCTTTCTTGTGAAGAGAATACATTCCTCTATTCCACTGTAAGGGAAAATACCTCATCAGCATATGTTTATTAATTAAATTGGAGAAAAATCACATGGTTGTGGCATGAAACCCAGGCCGTCAAGAAATATGTCGCGTTCCTCGATTTGACTGCAATGAGTCCGTGACGCTTCTTGACTTGACTGCAGTGGGTCTGTGACGCGTCTTGACTGCAGTGGGTCCGTGACGCGTCTTGACTTGACTGCAGTGGGTCCGTGACGCGTCGTGACTTGACTGCAGTGGGTCCGTGACGCGTGTCGACTTGACTGCAGTGGGTCCATGACGCATCTCGACTTGACTGCAGTGGGTCCGTGACGCTTCTTGACTGCAGTGGGTCCGTGACGCGTGTCGACTTGACTGCAGTGGGTCCATGACGCATCTCGACTTGACTGCAGTGAGTTCGTGACGTGTCTTGACTTGACTGCAGTGGTCCGTGACGCGTCTTGACTGCAGTTGGTCCATGACGCGTCTTGACTGCAGTGGGTCCGTGACTTGTCTTGACTTGACTGCAGTGGTCCGTGACGCGTCTTGACTGCAGTGGGTCCGCGACGAGTCTCTACTGCAGTGGGTCCGTGACGCGTCTTGACTGCAGTGGGTCTGCGACGAGTCTCTACTGCAGTGGATCCGTGACGCGTCTTGACTTGACTGCAGTGAGTTCGTCACTTGTGTTGACTTGACTGCAGTGGGTCCGTGACGCGTCTTGACTGCAGTGGGTCTGCGACGCGTCTTGACTGCAGTGGGTCTGCGTCGAGTCTCTACTGCAGTGGTCCGTGACTGACGCGTCTTGACTGCAGTGGGTCTGCGACGAGTCTCTACTGCAGTGGGTCCGTGACGCGTCTTGACTTGACTGTCACGTGGGGTCACGACACGGTCTCGGACTTGACACTGCAGTGAGTTCGAGGACTTGTACTTGATCCCTTCGACACACGCACTGTGGTCACCGTGGACGCCGTCTCTGACTGCAGAGGGTCCGCGACACGCACGTCTCATACTGCAGTGTGGTCCGACCGTACGAGCCTCTCTACGGCAGGTGGGTCCGTGACGCGATCTTGACTGCACAAGTGTGGGTCCCCGGCGATGAGTCTCTATACTGTCACCGTGTCGGTCCGTGACGCGTCTGTACTCTCGACTGTCAGTGAGCGATTCCGTGACGTGTGACTTGTACTTGACTGCACGTGGGGTCCGTGACTTGTCTTGACTGCAGTGGGTCCGTGACGCGTCTTGACTTGACTGCAGTGGGTTCGTGACTTGTCTTGACTGCAGTGGGTCCGTGACGCGTCTTGACTGCAGTGAATTTGTGACGCGTCTTGACTTGACTGCAGTGGGTCCGTAACGCGTCTTGACTTGACTGCAGTGGGTCCGTGACGCGTCTTGACTGCAGTTGGTCCGTAACGCGTCTTGACTTGACTGAAGTGATCCATGACGCGTCGTGACTTGACGGCTGTGAGTTCGTGACGCGTCTTGACTTGACTGCAGTGGGTCCGTGACGCTTCTTGACTGCAGTGGGTCCGTGGCGCATCTTGACTTGACTGCAGTGAGTTCGTGACACGTCTTGACTTGACTACAATGAGTTCGTGACGTGTCTTGACTTGAGTGCAGTGAGTTCGTGACGTGTCTTGACTTGACTGCAGTGGGTCCGTGACTTGTCTTGACTGCAGTGGGTCCGTGACGCTTCTTGCCTTGACTGCAGTGGTCCGTGACGCGTCTTGACTGCAGTGGTCCGTGACGCGTCTTGACTGCAGTGGTCCGTGACGCGTCTCTACTGCAGTGGTCCATGACGCGTCTTGACTGCAGTGGTCCGTGACGCGTCTTGACTACAGTGAGTTCGTGACGTGTCTCGACTTGACTGCAGTGAAATTGTGACGAGCCTTGTTTTGACTGCAGTGGTCCGTGACGCATCTCGACTTGACTGCAGTTGTCCGTGACGCGTCCTGACTTACTGCAGTTGTCCGTGACGCGTCCTGACTGCAGTGGATCCGTGACGCGTCTCGACTTGACTGCAGTGAGTCCGTGATGAATCCTGACTTGACTGCAGTGAGTCCGTGACGCGTCTTGACTTGACTGCAGTTGTGCGTGACGAGTCTCGATTTGACGGCAGTGGTCCGTGACTCGTCTTGACTTGACTGCAGTGAGTCGTTGATGAATCTTGACTTGACTGCAGTGGTCCGTGACGCATCTTGACTGCAGTGGGTCCGTGATGCGTCCTGACGTGACTGCAGTGGGTCCGTGACGCGTCTTGACTTAACTGCTGTTGTCCGTGACGCGCCTCGATTTGACTGCAGTGGTTCGTGACGCGTCTTGACTTGACTGCAGTGAGTTCGTGACTTGTCTTGACTGCAGTGGGTCCGTGACGCGCCTCGACTTGACTGCAGTTGTCCGTGACGCGTCTTGACTGCAGTGGGTCCGTGACGCGTCTCGACTTGACTGCAGTGGTCCGTGTCGCGTCTTGACTGCAGTGAGTCCGTGTCGCGTCTTGACTGCAGAGGGCCCGTGACGCGCCTCGACTTGACTGCAGTGAGTCTGTGACGCGTCTTGACTGCAGTGAGTCCGTGACGCGTCTTGACTTGACTGCAATGGTCCGTGATGCTTCTCGATTTGACACCAGTGGGAATGCCACATCGATTTCAGGAAAATAGTCAACAATCGCACAATACTATCACATTTGACCACCAAAAGTCCCACCTACTTCCCATTACTCCCCGCTCCCCCACTTATTTCCTTGTTGTTTCTTTCCTAGAAGCTGATGTAATTGTTTCTTTGTTTGTTTCATTGTTCGGTTAATTGTTTTAGGGGAATCGATTCTAGATGAACTTATCTCATTAAAAAAAAGGTTCTGCAAGCATGTTGGAAGGGGTTTTACACAAGGGTCGGGTCACTCCTGGACTTCTCACCCATGAATGCTGTCATTTTCGGTGTCCACATAGAAGAGCAGGGAGGCGAAGGCGATGACAGAAAGGAACAGCAGCCCAAGCAGCAGTGCCAGGTCCACCGCACTCGTCACCAAGGTGAAGGTCAGAACCTTGAACCCGCGCACGTAACTCAGAGGTCGGAAAAACCGCAGGAGCCTCAGGACCTTCAGCACCTGTCATTAGATAGGAGAGTGTGATGTGTGATGTAGAGAGAGAGAGAGAGAGAGAACGAACGAACGAACGAACGAACTCTTTATTGTTTAGGCCTTCGGCCCAGTACAAGGACTCAGTATCACGAGTATAAATATCACATTTCACGATGTAGACCTCCTTCTCTTAAACGCATGGAGTAAGTATGAGCTCACAGACCTTATTCTCTCTCTTTCATTATTTGAAAAGCACATAATCAGACTTTCCTGCATAGTTAGCCCAAAACAAAAGTTTAAATATTTCATTCTAATATCTTCATAGGCTGGACACACAAATAGGAAATGTAGTTCATCTTCGTGGTTTTCATTACAACTAGGACACAGCAACGTACCTGCAGTTGGTTCCTTGAATCTATATCGATGTACAGATAGTTCACTGATGCCTAAACGAAATCGTATGTACAGATCCCTAAAAATAGGTTTGTCCAGATCATAGAGATATTGTTCCAACTTATGACTACATTTGAATACTTTATAAAATGAATATCTCTCACTTGTTTGCAACGTAGCATCCCAACGTTCTGTATAACGACAGATCAGCCTACGCTTTAATTCCTTAATGAAAGCGTTTTCTTCCTGGACTTCCTGTCGTCTCCAAATATCGTGAAACTCATACTCAAACAGTATATTCTTTATCTTAATTGCCCAACAATCATTTGAATTAGTTGTACCGATCATCATTTGGTATATCTTCTTGGGGTATCTTTTTTCATCCATCTTCAGTATCCGCAGCCAATATTTCATACAGCGTAGAATAGCTCCGATGTACAATGGATAGCGACCTGTGTCGCCATAAGTCATCAAGTTAGGAGTTCCATTTGACACGTTGAGAAAACCTTTTATCATGTACAGGTGAACTCTCTCAATCTCTTCACATCTGTGCACGCCCCAAACCTCTGCTCCGTAAAGCAAAATTGGCTGAATTTGAACATCGAATACCCTGAAGATAACACTTGGTGATGTACACATTATTCTTTTTAAGGATCTCATGGCCTGTACCACAGCAGATTTTCCTTTGATTGACAGATTTGCTTGTGCAACATTGTGAGACAGTTTAGTAGAAAATTTGTATCCCAGATAGGTGTATTCATTTACTACTTCCAGCTTCTCTCCTCCTACATGCCAGCGTTCATGAGCTGCCAGATGGCCTCCCAAACGAAACACCATAATTTTAGACTTTAACATGTTAATACTCAGACCAACAGCCTCTGCTGAACTTTTTAGATTGTCTAGCTGGTTCTGTAGGCCCATGGGTGTATCTGAAAGGACTACGACATCATCGGCAAACAGGAGAAGATATACTGTTGTGACATCAGGAAAGAGTTGAATACCATGTTTACCCTTTTCGGCCACTACTTTTGCAACATCCCCTATCACGTAAGAAAAAAGGATCGGCGAACATTTACAGCCCTGCTTCAACCCCGAGGTACATTCAAAGTATTCCGTGTGCCCTTCTGGGCACCTCACACAGCTCCGTACACAATAATACATAGACTTTAATATTTGCAACATTTTCCTATGGATACCCTTATTTCTCAAAATACAAAACAATGCATCTCTAGATATACTGTCAAAAGCTTTGTAAAAGTCAATGAATGCTGCGTATACTTTCTTTCTTCTCCCTAAATATCTTTCTACGATGCTATGTAGGGTGAAAATATTGTCAACCGTACTGTATCCTCTCCGAAAACCAGCTTGCTCCTCTGCTATTAGTTCATGATCTTCCGTCCACTCTTGTAATCGATAATTCAGAATATGTAGAAAAATCTTACTCAATGTACTTGTTAAGGATATACCTCTATAATTATTTGGGTCATCCCGGTTACCTTTTTTATATATTGGAACAATTATTGATTCTCGCCAGATGCTAGGGAACGAACCACTATCAAAAATAACATTGAACAAAGTTTTTAGGTAAGGGACCAGCAGGCTAGTAGAAGACTTTGACATTTCCGCTAATACTCTATCCGATCCAGAGGCCTTGTGTATCTTTAACTGGTCAATTGCAGATGTAATTTCTTCTTCGGTTATTTTACTGTTAAGCTCATTCTCCCCTCCCTCTGCACAAGGCGCCATGTCTTCTATCATAGTCGCACCATCTGGTACGGCTTCTTAGAAGATCCGCTTAAAATAGTTAAACCAATCATCCTTTGAAATGTTGGGAATCGTTGGACATCTGAAACTTATTTTTCTTACGCATCTCCAAAACATTTGTGAATCTTTAATATGTCTACAGAGATCTGCCGATATATCGCTTTGATAGTGAGCCTTTTTCCTCTTTATCAAGAATTTGTACATCCTTCTACATGCAAAATACTGTTCTTTATCTTTCTTCAGCAATGTCTTCTTAAAGACGCGAAAGCATCTCCGTACTTTCCTTCTCATATCGTAGCATTCTCCATCGTACCAAGGAAATTTCCTGCTCCGACTTCTACCGTGTACAAGGGTTCGCTCCATACATTTACCAGATTCTAAAAGACATTTCGTTAATTTATTTACTTCTTCATCAACATCTAAGTCCATTGTGTCATTATTGCCTTGTCCTTGTTCCCCAGACTTCGACATAATCAGGGTCTCCTCTATAGCATCCCGTAAATTTTCTTTGTACTGCTCAGTCATTAAATCGTCCCATACTATTTTACTCTCTCTTACTTTCACATGATCCCGTTCTGTCGCAACATTACATACGACTGTCATTTCTAAGGGCAAGTGAGAGGACAGGACAGAGTTGGCAATTTTCAAATCCGTGCATATGTACGAAATACTCCTAGACAGTATAAAATAGTCTATTACACTTCTTCCATTTGGCGACATAAAAGTAAATTCGCCCGAGTCTGGAAATTCTTCACCACCATTCAAAATTGTCAAATCAAAGGACGTACATAGTGACAAAAGTGATCGGCCATACTCATTAAGACATTTGTCTCGGAAATGCCGTGTTCCAACAACTGCCTCTGACCTGGAGTCGTACATATTGCATGAGCTCGATGTATTGAGAGAGAGAGAGAGAGAGAGAGAGAGAGAGAGAGAGAGAGAGAGAGAGAGAGAGGGTGTGAACACGATAACAAAGATTGAGTACAAAGGGACACAGCACTTGGCAATGTGATTCTGAGTGTATGCACCATTGCAACACTCCACTCCTGTGAGCGTTTAAAGAAAAAATAAAGAGGTACTGGGACGTGATGAGACTCGGCATGAAATGTGCTCTGGTCTTGCCATTTAGTAGGTTGTGAATAAGTTTATAATGAAGAAAGGCAATAAGCGACAGGAACACAGAACCCACAAAAACCTAGAGACTAAAAGGAACACACAGTCTGAAAATAATATTGTCAGGTTGGTGAAGTAGAACCCGAAAGACCACAAGTTTATTAAGGGAGCACGAAAGAAGATCACAGCGGGCAAGGCATGCATCCCGAAACGCCACAGGCAGTCAAGTAGGACACAGACACACACCATAGGTAATCAATGGATACACAGAGAAACGCTACAGACTTATCAGGAATGTAAGTAAATACCATGTTCTAGAAAAGGGGAAAAGAGATAACGCAACGGTCAGATGCAGGAGCACAGAGGAACACGGTAGTCAGATACCAGCAGCATAGAAAACAGCCTTCGTAGAAAGGAAAGAAGACAGCCACCATTTACGGAAAAGGGAAACGTACACACAGAACACTAGTCAGGAATGGGAGACGCTAGAGGAACGCGGAATCACACACCAGAACACCACTTTAATGAAAGGGAAAACACAGGGAGCCAGTGCAAACTGTAAAGGAAACACACAAAGAACAATGCGGTTAGGAAATGAAGACGTTGAGCAGCGCTACATCAGATAGAATAACGCAGAGAAAGCTCGCATTTTAAAAAAAGCGGCAACACTTGCCAGCACTACGGCAGGGCAGGGAAAGACGACAGTCAATCCATTGGGACTAAAGAAACGCAAAAGAAACGGAACACGGCAAAACGCTGGAGTACGACAGGAGAAACGCAGAACCACTACAGCTGTAAATGGGAGGCACAGACAGTGACTCAAGTCCGACGAGGACAACACAGAGAACAGAAAGACAGAGCCAGGCGTAGGTCTACCTCGATGATGTCGAAGAGATTCCTGGAATACTTGAACTGTGGCAGCACCCAGTGAAAGACAGTCAGGATCACAGAGCTGAGCAGAGCCAGTATGTCTGCTACGTTGTACCAATGCAGCAGATACCGTCGTCTGAAAGACCAAATTAAGACACACATAAAGACGCCATTGACTACAAATGCGGTTAAATCAGAACTGCAACGGGATACGCATTGACTTACACACATTGATCAAGATGTGTCACAAGCCTTTCATTCACACTTGAAAATGGTCGTGGTCTAGGACCCACCATGCTGCTCGAAGATCTTCTCACTGGAAACTGCTGGGGCCAGCTGTGAGAGTACTACGGGATCTCAAAACCAGACCAGAAATGCATTTCTTCTGATGACAAGGAGTATCAGGCAACCACAGCTGCCCGTTAGATGACGGTCATAACTTTACAACTACAGTATTTCTTTCGCATTGGGGCTTGACAAACGACTCGTGCAAGTAGGCAGGCAGGCAAACAGACAGGCAGGCAAACAGACAGGCAGGCAGACAAACAGGCACGCAGGCAGACAGACAGACAGGAAGGCAGGCAAGCAGGCTGACCGACAGACACTAAGATACGTGTACATGCTCGCGCACGCGGAGAGAGAGAGAGAGAGGGGGGGGGGGGAGAGAGAGATAGAGTGAGAGAGAGAGAGAGAGAGAGAGAGAGAGAGAGAGAGAGAGATTGCTTTATTGCAACCGACGACCCGTCTTAGTACTATGCAATTTATGTACAGATTTAAAAAAAAATAGTGAAATGTACATAGCTGAAACTTGATGCTCTAATGTTCATCATACATGAATAAAATATTCTTGATGTACAGATCTTAAAACATTCGCCGTTGGCTATAAGTCCCTAGGTGAAGCATAAAACTGTATCATCATCGCGTATGTATAAGAACATAATTCAGTTAAAATTATTTGTCACAGACAATGTGCACTATGATTAGTTCCATTATTAAGGGCACTAATGCAAAAATAAACTAGTTATGTGTGCAGCTCCAAGTTATCGTTTCCTCGTAAGGATGAAAGGCAGGTTGCCTCCTTCATACTATATACATTTAAAACGTACAATCAGCTCTTTGTCTCACTTCTACCGTACATGAACTTTCACATGGTTACCTACAACTGTCTGATTTGGGCCACTGATGATTAAAAAGAACATTCATGTACAATGCCCCTGTGCTTATTGCTTACACACTGCCTGGTTTCTTAATGCTATCGCATAATAGATGTACATTGCAACCGAGAGAGAGAGAGAGAGAGAGAGAGAGAGAGAGAGAGAGAGAGAGAGACGCGCACACACGCACGCACGCACGCACGCACAATGACCGACCTGTTAGGACAGAAGGTAAGCCTGGCCACCAGTTCGCATGCGAAGAAGACCGCAGTGGTTATTTCCAAAATGGACAGCCACACAGGCGTGGCTGACAGCTGGCGTGGCTTGCTGGTGGTCGTTGTTGTGACAGCTTTGGGTTTTGGGGGAAGACCTTTGGGCTCATGGTGTTTCCCTTCATGAAAATGCTCGGTGGTAGCTGTCGGGTTGAGACGGTCAGAGGTCGTCACGCCTGGGTTGCTGGATGCCAGACTGGGGGGAGGGGGAGAGGGGGAGGATCCATTCCCTGATGGGGGTGCGGCACGTCTGCGTCTCCCTGCAGTGGCGAATGAAGCGTTGCCGGGGACAGAGGAAGTGTCTGCTGGGGTGGCCTCCTCTTCTTCGGCTGCCTCTGATGACTCTCGTGATGCTTCTTCGCTATCGAGCTGCAGAGGGAGGTCAGTTGAGTTCCGACAGACAGTCAGCACAATGCTGAACAACACGCTAGGGTAGCAGACAAAAGCTTCACTGTCAGTAGCTTTTCTTTTTCGTGAGTGAGCGGTCTAGGAATTTTGGCAAATATAGATGTTTGTTTCCTTCCACAAGTGCGATTATCGGTTGAAGTGGAAGTGATGGCGTGGTATGATCGCACGTCGTTAGAGAGGAGCAGAGCTGAGAACACCCAGGTATTTACGAAGTGAGGGAACTTTCGAGACAGCTGGAGGACGGTTTTGCAACCAAACATGTACACATGTGTATAGGATGATTGTATTCGCATAAGAAATTATTCACAAACATGAGCATCTGCTCTGCATCAGCTCATGCGCACACGCACAGCAACAAACGCCACACAATATGATATTGTAAATGCACGTACAAAAGCCGTGATCGCATGAACAGTTGGTTACATGGAGACAAACACTATCTTGAGCACACATACACACACACACACACAAACACACACACGCACGCACACTCGTTTATACGTAAGCACTAAATCTTGCACATGCGCAAACACGCACACAGGCCTACACACGTGTGAGAACAAACACGCACATATACACAACACACACACGCACACACACACACAAACACAAACACACACACAGACATACACAAACACACACACAAACACACATTTACAAACACACACACACACACACACACACACTCACACACGCACGCACGCACGTACAGACGCACACGCCAGGTTCAGTGGCATTGCTTTACCATGAACCTCCACTCCGTGGCCACCAAAGGGACACTGCAGACGCGGCCTGCCTACCTGGATGTGCGTGGCGTTGAGCACCCTCGCGTTCTTGCCCAGGACCTCACGCCACTGGTCGTTGGACAGCGGCAAGCGCAAACTTTCCATGGACGACAGGGTCATGGCCAGCACGGACAGAACCACCAGCAGCATGGACATACAGAAGTACGCCTGTGGCATATACATACACAGAAATCAGCCTGTGGCTCTTGAACACGCAGAAGTACGCCTGTGGCACATGGGCATACAGATGTATGCCTGTGACACATGGACACACAGATGTACGCCTGTGGCACATGGTCATACAGAAGTATGCTTGTGGCACATGGACACACAGATGTATGCCTGAGACACATGGACACACAGATGTATGCCTGTGACACATGGACATACAAAAGTACGCCTGTGGCATATAAATACACAGAAATCAGCCTGTGGCTCTTGAACACACAGAAGTACGCCTGTGACACATGGACAACACACAGATGTATGCCTGTGGCACATGGACACACAGAAGTATGCCTGTGGCACATGGACACACATAAGTACGCATGTCGAACATGGGCAAACAACAGTAAGCCCTTGGCACATGGACACACAGAAGTATGCCTGTGACACAGGGACACACAGAAGTATACATGTAGCACATGGACACACAGAAGTATGCCTGTGACACATGGACATACAGAAGTATGCCTGTGGCACATGGTCACACAGAAGTAAGTATGTGGCACATGGACACACAGAAGTATGCCTGTGACACATGGACACACAGACGTACGCCTGTGGCACATTGACACAGAAGTAAGTATGTGGCACATGGACACACAGAAATATGCCTGTGATACATGAACACACAAAAGTACGCCTTTGGCACATGGACACAGACGTACGCCTGTGGCACATGGACACACAGAAGTACGCCTGTGGCACATGAACACACAGAAGTAAGTCTGCGGCAAATAGATAAACAGAAGTAAGTATGTGGCACATGGACACACAGAAATATGCCTGTGACACATGGACACACAAAAGTACGCCTTTGGCACATGGACACAGACGTACGCCTGTGGCACATGGACACACAGAAGTACGCCTTTGGCACATGGACACAGACGTACGCCTGTGGCACATGGACACACAGAAGTACGTCTTTGGCACATGGACACACAGAAGTATGCCTGTGACACATGGACACAGACGTACGCCTGTGGCACATGGACACACAGAAGTATGCCTGTGGCACATAGACATACAAAAGTATGCCTGTGACACATAGACACACAGAAGCACATCTGTGGCACATGGACACACAGAAGTATGCCTGTGACACATGGACACACAGACGTACGCCTGTGGCACATGGACACACAGAAGTATGCTTGTGGCACATGGACACACAGAAGTATGCCTGTGGTACATGGATACACATAAGTACGCCTGTGACACATGGACACACATACGTACGCCTGTGGCACATGGATACACAGAAGTACGCCTGTGGCTCACGGACACACAAAAGTACTCCTGTGGCACATGGACACACAGAAGAATGTCTGTGGCACATTGACACACAAAAGTAAGTCTGTGGCACATGGACACACAGAAGTAAGTCTGTGACACATGGACACACAGAAGTAAGTCTGCGGCATATGGATACACAAAAATCTGCCTGTGGCACACGGACGCACAGAAGTACGCCTGTGGCAGATGGACACAGAAGTAAGTATGTGACACATGGACACACAGAAGTAAGAATGTGACACATGGACACACATAAATAAGTCTGCGGCATATAGATACACAGAAGTAAGTATGTGGCACATGGACACACAGAAGTATGCCTGTGACACATCGACAAACAGAAGTAAGTCTGCGGCATATAGATACACAGGAGTACGCCTGTGCCACATGGACACACAGAAGTAAATCTGCGGCATATAGATACACAGAAGTACGCCTTTGGCACATGGACACACAGAAGTAAGTCTGCGGCATATAGATACACAGAAGTAAGTCTGCGGCACATGAACACACAGAAGTAAGTCTGCGGCATATAGATACACAGAAGTAAGTCTGCGGCACATGGACACACAGAAGTATGCCTGTGGCACATGGACACACAAAAGTAAGTATGTGGCACATTGACACACAGAAGTAAGTCTGCGGCACATGGATATAAATAAGTAAGTCAGCGGCATATAGATACACAGAAATCAGCCTGTGGCGCATGGATACACAGAAGTAAGTATGTGACACATGGACACACAGAAGTAAGTATGTGGCACATGGACACACAGAAGTAAGTTTGGGGCACATGGACAAATA
>JAWQFJ010012217.1:22500-25000 GCA_034096865.1 Theodoxus fluviatilis
TACACTGTTCCAATGCACTATTCCAGCACATTGTTCCAATGCACTATTTCAAAGTAATGGATTCAAATGCGCTGTAACAATACATTATTCCAATGCTCTATTTTAGTACACTATTCCAATGCACTATTCCAGTACACTATTGCAATGCACTATTCCAGTACACTATTGCAATGCACTATTCCATCGCACTATTCCAATGCATTATTCCAATGCACTATTCCAGTACACTATTTCAATGCATTATTCCGTACAGTACTTCAATGCAGTATTCCAATGCAGTATTCCAATGCACTATTCCAGTACACTATTGCAATGCACTATTCCAGTACACTATTCCAATGCATTATTCCAAAGCAATGGATTCAAATGCACTATTCCAATACACCACTGCAATGCACTGTTTCAGTACACTATTCAAATCCACTATTCCAATACACTATTCCAATGCATTATTGCAGTACACTATTTAATGCACTATTCCAGTATACTATTCCAATGCACTATTCCAGTACACTATTCCAGTGCGCTATTCCAGTGCACTATTCCAGTACACTATTCCAGTGTGCTATTCCAATGCGCTATTCCAATGCGCTATTCCAATGCACTATTTAAATGCACTATTCCAGTACATTATTCCAATGCACTATTTCAATACACTAGATCGAAATGCACTATTTGAAAGCAATGGATTCAAATGAACTGTTCCGATGCACAATTCCAATGAACTATTTAATACATTAGATCAAAATGCACTATTCCAGAGCAACAGATTCAAAAACACTCTTCCAATGCATTAAATTCAAATGCATGAAATTCAAATACACTATTCCAATACACTAGATTCAGATACACTATTCCAATGGACTAGATTTATTTACACTATTCAAATGTGCCAGATTCAAATAAACTGTTCAAACTCACAGACTCAAAACACACTATTTAAATTCACTACATTCAAAAAAGTATTCCAATGCACTAGATGCAAATACACTACTCCAATGCATTAAATTCACATACAATATTCCAGTGCATTATATTCAAATACACTATTCAAAAATGCACTACATTCAATTACACTATTCCAGTGCACCTGATTCAATTATACTAGTCAAATTCACTAGATTCGTTTACACTTCTCTAATGCGTTAGATTCACTTATACTTGTCAAATTATCTAGATCCAAATACACTATTCCAATGCATTAGATTCAATTACACTATTCGAATTCACTAGATTCAATTACACAACTCCAATGCATTAGATTCATATACAATATTCCAATGCATTACATTCAAATACACTATTCCAGTGCACTAGATTCAAATACACTATTCTAATTCACTAAAATCATATACACCATTCCAATGCATTAAATTCAAATACACCATTCCAATGCACTAGATTAAAATAACTAGTCAAATTCACTTGATTCAAACGCTATTCCAATGCATTAGATTCAATTACACTAGTCTAGTGCACTAGATTCAACTACAATATTCCAGTACACTAAATTCAAATAAACTAACCATATTCACTAGATTCAAATTATACTATTCCAAAGCATTATATTCAAATGCACTATTGCAATGTACTAGATTCAAATAAACTATTCAAATTCACTAAATTCATATACACTATTCCAATGCATTATATTCAAAAATAGTGTTTCAATGTATTAGATTCAAATACACTACTATTCTAGTCCACTAGATTCAAATAAACTATTCAAATTCACTAGATTCAAACACACAATTCCAGTGCACAACATTCACATGCACTACAACACTATTCGTGGAGGTGAAGGCGGCTTTACGCCGTCAAGAGCACAACACAGCAGAAGTCCCCTCTGAACCACAATGAAGTGCTGTGTCTGTTGTTGGTGAAGACGGCAAAAAAGATACCAGAACTTCCGGTGTGCGTAAGTAGTTTTTCTTTAGGCAAGAGTTGCAACATTTATCGCAAAATGATTATCAGATTAACACGTAACAGATCCAATGTTTTGACTTTTCCCCAAAAACATTATGTGTGCAGCGACTACACTGTAATAACTGCATAATTAAGAGAAGAATCGCATTCCTCCTTCCTAGCTGATCCGACTGTACACGAATCACTAGAAACCCCCATTTAGCAGCAGTCTTCACTAAGTACTGCTTCGGTTCTTCCCCAGAGGCAAAGATATGCCATGGAGCTATACACGTAGTAAAGTGTGCGTGCGTCCTGCGCGCATGTGTGTGTGTGTGTGTGTGTGTGCGTGCGTGTGTGTGTTGTGTGCATGTGTGTGCGTGCGTATGTGTGCGTGCGTGTGTGTGTGTGTGCGTGCGTGCGTGCGTGCGTACGTGTGTGTGTGTGTGTGTGTGTATGTGTGTGTGTGTGTTTCGGGTGCGTGTTTGCATATGAGTGTGTTTGTGTATGTCAGCGTGGATGTATGGGAGTGAGTGTGTGTGGCTGCATGTGTGTTTGTATGTGTGTGTGCGCACGCGCGCGCGTGTGTTTGCGTGCG
>JAWQFJ010012217.1:27500-33713 GCA_034096865.1 Theodoxus fluviatilis
TAGGCAATGTTTGCACGATTGACTCCCCCACAATCGGCGCCTTCAATATGATTATGAGTTATATAATTATATCAACGAAAACTGACATAGCACATAGTGCACTCATTCAGAATCTTCCTGTTAAAGGAAAGCAAGATTGCTATCTTTAAACAGCCGACACATCAAAAGCATGTGAATTAGTTGTGCCTGTTTACTTGGCGACACTCATATCTCCTAATCAGAGGCCAGGAGGCGTGGCAAGAAGTCCAGGAGTCGCAGATGCACGCAACTACTTCATTCTGAAACGCCAAGATGCCTGCTGTGCGGTGGTTGTTCCGGTGAACAACAACTGAGTCAATAGGCTTGTTCACGAGGCGCAGCGATTCAAAGCGCTGCTCAGCGCTGGACAGCGCTTGCGCCGTGAAACGGCTTGTTCAGGACGCGTAGCGCTGCAAAGCGCTGCATGTGATTCGGCGCTTTGCAGCGCTGCGCCTCTTGAACAAGCCGTTTCACGGCGCAAGCGCTGTCCAGCGCTGAGCCCAAGAAGCGTGCACCAGCGACGATGAACGACTAAAGGTCTATAGCGCTCACATCTATCCCCTTCAAGTGTTCTGAGAAGCTGGTGCTTCGGAGGCTGAGGTCGGAGACAGAGGAACACCAGGATCCTCTTCAGTTTGCATACGCCCGCAAGCGAAGTACTGAAGATGCGATTCTGACCCTCGTTCATAACGTATCCGCCCATCTCGAGAAGCCCTCCTCGTACGCCAGGATCCTCTTCATTGACTTCAGCAGCGCCTTCAACACCATCCAGCCTCATCTGATGATGAGGAAGATGCTGGAGTACGACGTCAACCCAGTCCTCATCAGCTGGGTCTTCAGCTTCCTCACGAAGCGAACACAGCGAGTGCGTGTCGGACAGGTTCTGTCTGACGCTATCACCACCAACACAGGCGTCCCTCAAGGCTGCGTGCTGTCACCCTCGCTCTTCACGCTGTACACCGCCGACTGTCGCCTCAGGGATCTCATCAACCTGCTGCTGAAGTTCGCAGATGACACATCCCTGTCAGGTCTCATCTTGAAGAACGACGAGTCGGCGTACAGAAACGCCGTAGAGAAACTGGTGAAGTGGTGCGACGACAACTTCCTGGAGCTGAACGTGACCAAGACCAAGGAGCTCATCATGGACTTACGACGAGACAACAAGACCACGGTCGATCACATCGTCATCAAGGGCGAACCAGTCGAGATGGTTGATACCTACAAGTATCTGGGCACCATCATCGATAACGAGCTCGATTGGTCGCCGAACGTGGACGCCATGTGCAAGCGGGCGAACCAGAGGCTTTTCTTCTTGAGAAAGCTGCGGCAGTTCCGCGTCAACCCTGAGATTCTCTACCTCTTCTACCAGGCGACGATTGAGAGCGTCGTCTCCTTCAACCAGCTGTGTTACCACAGCAGCGTGAGGAAGGGCGACATGAGAGGCTGGAGAAGGTCGTGGAGGAAGCCGGCGCCATCACTGGCTCCGACCTCCAGCCTCTCAGTGATCGCTACCCCAGTGTGGCCCTGAGGAAGATGGGCAAGATTCGATCTGACGACCGCCACCCTCTGCACCATGCATTCGCGTCATGCGAACCCACTCGTGAGTCCTCACGTCGCCTGAGGTGCTGGCCTGCCAGAACAAACCGCATGAGGGATTCGTTCCTCCCGACAGCCATCCATCTCTTTAGCGAGTCCCGGTGAATGGGTAGTATGCATGAAGATTGTTGTGAGACTTGACGTGACTGTGGGACCAGGAGTGACTCGAACTGTGACTGAAGAGTGGGTGATGTGAACTGTGACTGTGAGGATGAGTGATGAGAGCTGTGACTATGTGACCGGGATTGATGTGACATATGACGGAGGATTGGAGTAAAGTGAACTGGGACTATGAGGACTTGTAATGCTGTGAACTATGACAGAAAGGACTATGAATGGTGTGAACTATGTATGTGACAACAAGGATTAACATGTGAGAGTGTGTGTGTGTGTGTGGGGGGGGGGGGGGGGGGGGGGGAGTGCATGCGTTATGTGTTGATGATCGTGTATGTGTGCTGTGTGAGTGTGGTTGTTGATGTGCATGCCTGTCTCTTGTTGGTCTTTCCTGTGATTGTGTTGTGATGCAGGATGAAGAACATGATTGGGAGGGGGGGGGGGGGGGGGGGGGGGGGGGGCTTGTACATGTGTTATGGTTGAGGATCGGGTACGTGTGATTGCGTGACGATGATTGTTTGATGTGCATGCTTGTGTCTTTTGTTCCTTCTGTGATTACTTGTTGCGGTGTAAAATGTTTCTCTATTAAATTGAATTGCCTATGATGTAGCGCTAAATGTGTCATATCTTATTGTGTCTTTCTGTTTTGACTCCATAACTTGAGCGATGTGATTGAGTTAATTAATGTTGAATTTCTTGTACGTTTCTGTTTTTGTATGTATGTATTATGTTTTTGCCACCGACAAAACGAATTTCCTTGTACAATGAGGACAATAAAGTATCTTGTATCTTGTATCTGTTACTGTCATCATGGCAGTCATCATTGGAGTCGCGGTTCACGCCATTGGAGCAGAAGCCTTAGTGGAGCGCCGCGATTGGGAGAAACTAGTGGATTACGCTCGCGACGCACCGCAGAGTAGGACAGTTTCTATTCCACTGCACTCGCGCGTTGGTAAAGGTAAGGGAGCTCTTTTTTATATTGCAACTTTTCCACCATTGATTGGTGCTCGAACCCCACACATTTACCCCCTGGTCATCGGGCGACCTCTTTTTTATCATTCTGACACCATCTCATCTCCCTGGAGAGCATGCGACCAGGCTGCGGAAGAACGCATTAGATTCAGAAGTGTCCAGCTCAGCCATCACAGGTACCCATTTTACCCCTGGACGAGGAGATGCAATGTGAGTAAAGCACCTTGCTTAAGGATGCAACTCTAGAATCCGCGCAGCTTCTAACACCGCACCCACCAGCCGCAAGCGACTGCAGGTCGAGAGCACTAACCATTCGGCCACAGAGCCCAACACGGTGTCGCTCTCTACATGTGTGGCAAGCGATGAACTCTGCACACGAAGCGTCGTGTGAAGAGCGTCAGAGTGGGACGTATGGAATCGCCTCGTGTGCAACGGGCTTCAGCAGTGAAAGTGAAACCCCACCACATCCGCAAGTGTGGTCGCACACCGCCAGCCTGGATCCCGTTTGAAACAGCTATTTCAAACGACGTGTATGCTCCCATGTTTTTGATAAAGATTCTGGAGGTGGCAAGTTTCTCGGAGCGATCAACAGGACTTTTAATTTCAGCAGAGCAAGCTGTTTGGTCTCTTCGGCACTTGGTGTTCCAGATGTGATTTCTTTGGATTGATATGAACGTCTAACTGACAAGCCCATTTCTCTGTACACCCTGCTAACATGGGAAAAGACTGAGTGCCAAAAAGGCCAAACAGCTTGCTTTGCTGGGATGGTGAAAAAAGGACGTGAAAAACACAGCCGTGTTAAACGCTTTAAGAAAACGTGTAAATTGAAAGGTATTTTGCAATTATATTTACGTGACAATGCGAAATGAGTTGCATAAATCAAAAGCAATATACTTGCAGACTGCACTACAGAATTCAATGGTCAGTTATCATCGACGTAGAAAAATTATCAAAGTCTGCTCTACAGGCATAGAGACGAAAAAGATTAATAAAGTATAATCAGATAATCTCCTCGACAAAAAGCCGCTCGTGATGAAACATTTCCTTGGATTTCGGTGTATGAAATGGAACAATTTGAATAATAAATGTCTGTAACGGATTTCTCGAAATAAAATCTAAACTCGTCGTTGTAAACAATTCTCAACAAAAAATACAAGGCTAACCCGGAAACGGCCATGTAACTTATACATACAAGGATACGTTCTGCAATTAGAATCACATCTCGCGAATGCTTGACCAAAACATTCTCACAAAAGGTCAAATACGCCAGGGACTTTGTGGCTTGTCTGCTGGAATGCGCACGAAGGGCTTTGACAGGAACACTTCCACGCGTTTCACATGACACCGGACCCAAGAATTGCAAAAATGACGTTGCTCATTTTCTACATCCACAGAGTGGTGCAGTGCGGACCTCACCTCATAAAGCCTGCCTCTGACGTTGACCAGAAGCGCAGGCTGGGCTGGTACGCTCGCCATGTCTTCGGGTCGGGTGCGCCAGGACTCTCTGTCAATGAAGGAAGCGCTGTCAACTGACGGAAAATTTGTTTCTTATATTTTTACTCGCCGTGTTGTTTGAGTCTTTTCCCCCGTGCAGTTTGGATGCGTTCTGCCAAAGGTCGAAATAGTCTTTAAAGCCTTTGTTTTGAATGATGCGTGACGATTAGTAGGGAAACCCTGTACTATGTGCAATATATATAAAAGCAACATTCAGAATGTTGTATCCATTGTTTTCTCATGAAATATTTGAATTGTAGTTAGTATGGAGTCGTTCTTAAACAAACAACATCCTGAAGCCCTGCAGCCAGGATTTCCATCTGATGAGAAGGCTTTCAGTGACTCTGGATCCATGTTTCACTCTACTGTTAAAGGGGGAAAATGTTTAGAGACGGAGTTACAAACGCATGATGTTCATTTTTCGTCTCTGTCGTTGAAGACGAACCAGTTAAGACGGGACAAACTCACGTTTCTTGCAGCAGTCAGCGTGTGATGCCAAGGTGGGACTGGACAGCGGTGTGCGAGGCGTGGCAGGGCAGGAGAGAGCAGAGACCAAATGAGAGGTGCACATCCGCAGGGCGAGCTGGACTGCTGGCAGTCGGTGGCAGACGACGGCGACTCCAAGTATCAGGGATCGATACGATAAAATACGTGTCGTTACCTGGTGTTGCGGCAAACCGGTCGCTGGACATCGTCTACAGGACTGTGCATGGCTGTCGTGCTCATTATCGATGTCAGCCTCGTGCTCATAGATCATTTAGTGTTGTGGGACCCAGACTGCGGAACCAGCTTCCTGAGTCACTGAGGTCAGCTCCGTGTTTATCTGCCTTTAAAACTGGCCTCAAGAATTATTTATGTCATAATGTAGCGCCATGAGAACATTCTGTGATGTGATATATGGCTCGAAACAAATGAAAATACATACATGAGTTGTTCTCCCGAGTTCGTAACTAAAACCAGAAAAATTGAATAAATTTTAAACATTCACTTTAGCAATTCTTAATGTAATTTTTGGACAGCTTAGTCATTACAGTATCAGAGAATGTAACCAAAAAAGCAGCAGCAGTAGTACTTTTTTTAAACAGACGACGGATTCACGTTCACAGTTTTAGATTTAAAATCAAGGTAACGCACGCTTCCTCTGTGACTTTATTGAAGATTTTTTTTTTACATCGCACACAAAATGCTAATGTTTTCTGTATGAGTTTGATCTATTGAATCAGTACTTTCGAGTTTAAAACCTAGCGGTGTGTGTTGAATGCGTTCGGGAGGAAACGGCTTGTGAAAAAAGCAAGTCCACTTGTGACCTGGCATGAAGCGTGCGTTACCCTGTCTTTGAAGTCGATTTTCATGTACAGTTATTGTGACATCGCTGTTTTCTTGCTGGGAAAAGCTAATTAAAACTTTAATTATCAGATTCACAGCAGAATTTTTAAACAACAATGGCATACTTTGCTGCAGATAGTTTGTGTAGCGTGTTGGGTCAAACATTCCACTTTTTGGCCGCCATTTTGACGGCAATTTTACAATATTTATTACTCTAACATGCACAAACTTTACTTTCATCAAATTCCACTGCTCATGGTGTTTCTTGGACATATGTACAACCTCCTGATGCAATGTTTCTTTGCCTAAAACTAAGAAATAGCTGGTTATAAGAAACTTTTAAAGAGCACCCCATCCAGTCACGAACTCGGGAGAACAACTCACATACATACAACGCCCCACGACGTGCAAATACTGACGTAGCCATTTGTACACACACACACACACGCCGCGCGCGCGCGCGCACAAACACACACACACACACACACATAAGCACGCACAAATAATTGCTTGTGCAACGAAAAGTGCAGCCTGCTCGTATATAAATTCCAGCTCATTAATTCAGAGGACGAATTTGCGATAGATGATTAAGTGTTAATGTTGACGTTGCCTTTTATTCTAATCATTGCCCGCTCTGTTTATTTGCCCGCAATGGTTACATTGTATATTCTTCGAGTAAAAATTATCTATCGA
>JAWQFJ010012219.1:0-5000 GCA_034096865.1 Theodoxus fluviatilis
GAAGTGACTTGTGAACAGATGGATTGCTTTAGTAAGCTTTGTCCTGGCACATGTCTCTGAATCTGTGTCATACTACTATCTAATGTGCAAAGCAGCACACGCTGTCTTGCCATCGGTGCAATGATCAGTGGGTGAAGTCATCATGCCTGCCTGTGCCACATAGGTCACTTGGATTAGGAAACTTTTCAACACAAAGCTCTTGAACCGGTCTCCGGGCGTTCGATACAACGAATGTTGATCTATTGTGTCAAAGATATATTTGCGAAAGGTTTATCTACAAAGACCAGCTCTTTCAGTGTTGCGAAGCCTCGAGGAGACGTTTCACTCGGCGATGCCAGGACAGTTCGAATTAAAATACTAGCACTGATATTCAAATGCGTGAGACCCAACGTCTAAAATGCATCGACGTCTTTCCACGTACACAAATTCGTTTTCGATTGTAGTTAACCCATGGGGTTCTTCTTTACCACTAAGTTCAAAATCATTGGCAGGCACATGCATTTTTCTGCAAATCTTGTGTGGTAAGACACACAACACAACGAAATGTCTTGATCATTTTTAATAATTATTCTGATGGCTGTTTTGTCACTAACAGCGCTTCAGTTTGTATGGCCAGTTTGATTTTTATATTGACGAAATCATAGTAACAGACACAAATGCAGTTTTCTTCGACATGTAAAATGACGGCGGCCCGCAGTTCTGCTTATTTCACTACTTTCTTAAAGATTTACCATGTTTGTTTTATTTATTTACTCGTCTATTTATTCGTATTTTCATTCATGTGTTCCTTTGTTTACTTATGCACTCGTTCATTTATTCATTATCTATCTATGTGCGTCTCTCTGAGTAAATGTTTGCATGCGAATCTGGCTGTCCATTCATCCCCGGTCTGTTGTGCCAGGAATACAGCAGTACAGTGCGTATTGAAAGACGCACATCCTCCATTGTGTATCGAGACACGATGTCCCTTCCAAGCACCTGTCTTTTTATCCATCTGTGCTGCAATCTTCCATCTGACCTTTTGCAATGTGAAGACAAACAGCTACGAACCTCACCTCCAGGCACCTGTCTTCTTATCCAGCGCTGCTCCAAATCTTTCAACTGACATTTGCAAGACGAGGACAAAAAGCTGCGAGCCCCTCAAAGCTATGACGTTGCTTTTTCCAAGCTCTGTTCCTGCAGGCGTTCCAAACTATGACTCAGAAATGTTGAAGGCGCATTCCTGAGATGATGACCACGGCGAGGGCAAGGGAAGTCTGACAGAGACAAAAGGGGATCTCCTTGCTCCTGTGGGACCAGGACTATTCTCACCTGAGAGAGAGAAGGGGGGTATTCTCACCTGAGCGACTGACAACGCGACCAGGCGCCAGGGTCCCGTGTTTGCAGAGCGTGGCTCTCTAAAGGGCGAGGCGTGGCCTGTCCTCTACAGGGGGGGGGGGGGGGGGGGGGGAGTGGTATTGAGGTCCAGGGAGGATGTGTTGAAGATGGGGAGGGGGGTGAAACGGAAGAAGTCTACGGAAATGTTAGGCAACAAGCCCAGATAAATGTCAAAGCAGAAATCTCTGGTAGTGAGTTGGATGAGAAGGAGAAAGGAAATCTAAAGAGAAATCAATGACAACATAAGACAGATGGGGATACATTGACTGGGTTCGTGAGTAGGTAAATGAACATGCAGAAATAATGACAGCGGAAATATATGTGGTAATACTGATAAAACAAACGAGTCTTTCTCTCTCTCGCAACATTTTCAATCTGAAAAAAGCGCAGCTTTTTTAAAAGTTAACTCGTATTCACCAAATTATAATGAGAACATTCTAAAGAATTATTCCCAATGTTCTCGTTTTCTGACGAGAGACAAGTGCTTCCAGCGGTCGACTTACAAGTAAAATGAATTTTTTCCTACAATATCAAAACCACTTTAATTGGGTTTTACGCAGGGTAGCGACGTAATTTTTCTCTACGAATGGATAGCTTCCTAAATTCAACAGACGATGAGGAATGAAAAAAAAAGAAAGAAACAAATATCGTATCACTGAAATGTCTGATAATCATTTTGATGACTCTCATGATGTACATATACAAATTACGAAGACAACGTTTGCCTAATGTTGACCATGTTTAAGGATTTAATCACTGCATAACCAAGATTTCCGTTTCTTTAACCTTGATGTGTTTAGAAGCTGTGCAGGCAGTTCCATTGAGTGGCCTGGGAGACTATGCAAAGTAGAGGGCAAAAGACCGAGCTGATAAACCGAAAAATGTTTGCCCTTTGCCTTGGGTCAAACAATGTGGCTTGACATTTTTTGACAACTACAAACAAGTCTGCCCAAAATACCCTGAGACAAACCTTATGTCTGCATGTAACAGGCTGCAGTAAACCAGAAAATCTGTTTGCCGTGGCATGTGTATGTGTCTCTATTTGAATATCCTATTTGCTTGTCAATCCGAAGATATAACCCCAGCAAACTAAAATTATTAAACAAATACAATTTAAGGTTTTTAGTGCAGAGACTGTAATATTGTCACGTTAGGAATATGTCAAAGAAACAATGGACGACCGTCTCTTTGGATGCTGAATGATACTTTGACCCTGACTCACACCATGTGAAAAATGGGTTAATATTTTGTACGTGATGAATATCAGCTAGAGCTTGGTTTGTCGCTGTCCTCGAGTTCATTCTAGGAGCCACAGAACTGCTGAATATGATGAGTTGGGTCTCCATCAAATTGTTTATGGAGCCTCTGTAATGTGCTTTTGATTTGTGTACCTACCGTCTTTTCCAAATAGCATTAGAGTAGGTAACAGTTTTCAGGGGAGTCTAGCCCTGTACATCTACTTCCGATTCTTTGCAGTTGCTGCATGGCAAGTCTGCATCCCTTGTATGCATTCCTTGTCAGAACGCGTTTTTTGGTCTTCCACTCCCTCAGTTGCCTGACGGATTCGAGGTCTAGAGACATGCAGCGATTTAGGGGAATGGTCTTTTAAACGAGAGTCCGATCCATCCTCATTTTATTTTCGTAGAAAATGGAGAAATCATGGTTTTCGTTCGTCTGAACTCCAGCACTAATCATGGAATAATGCTGGTGATGCTGTGGAATGGCGGACGTCGGAACCAACATCGGGAAACCTGAGAGGAGTCTTTGGAGAGAGGGGGTTACGGTGCATGGGTTGTAAAGCGTGAATGGACAGATCGTGTTTGTCTCAAACACAACGGGCATCGCGCGGAAACGTTTTTAACTTTGTGACGTCATACGTCACCGGCGCACTCAGAATTTTGATGGTCGTGGGAAGGTCAAGGCAACACCATCTGAATACGAAATGTTGCATTGTTACCTAAATCATGAACATAGTCATTCCAGCATTGGAACCTCCATCATTTCCTGAGAACTGATTATTTCCGGACTTTGAGTTCACACGGGACTTGAACACCCCTGGGTTAAAGTTTTGAATAATTGCATGACATTGACATGGTCCTAACTTGGTTCAGTCCACAGAACTGACCATCGCATTGTCATGACTGGCCAACGAGTTGTCAGACTAACCATCGCGTTGTCAGACTAACCATCGCGTTGTCAGACTAACCATCACATTGACAGGCTAACCATCACGTTGTCATGACTGGCCATCGCGTTGTCAGGACTGGCCATCGCGTTGTCAGGACTGGCCATCACGTTGTCAGGACTGGCCATCACGTTGTCAGGACTGGCCATCGCGTTGTCAGGACTGGCCATCACGTTGTCAGGACTGGCCATCACGTTGTCAGGACTGGGCTCAACAGACCCAGTGTCACAGTTGGGTTTCTTTGTTTTTATTGTGTCGTCTTTTTGGTGAAATGAAATGCATTTGTTTATGCTCCGGTGCCTTTGCAGAGTGTCCGTACACAAAACCTTCGTCGACATTTTGTTTATAAACTGTCGATCGCAAAATAAATTGCTGTCGTACAAAACATACTAAGATGTCGATACCATTTAGCAATTGCTGAACTGATAATTTCTGATAAAGCAATTTACTCGAGGTAAAATTATTGCTCTTATTAAAACGGATAAATTTTCAAAGGAGACATTTGGGGGAAAGGCAATATAGAGGCGCATATTTTCGATTTACAAGTCTTTGTCTGAGGTAAGGGGTAGAGAAAACGTAGTTACTTTGGGCCAGTAACATTTTTATTTCCTTCCTTCCGTCAGATAAAACATATTTTCCTCTCAAGTTTGCCCCTGTCCCGACATTGCTGTTTTGAGGCAGTAAGTTCCCCACTCATGCACGGCTGCTCTGCACCGATGCACGGATGGGTGTGCCTGCCAGCACCGCGACAGATGTGCCTGGGCAAACATACGCTGCCAGAATCCAGTCAAACGATGCAATTTCATGTGCGTAGCTGTCACTTAGACCACGAGTAACATGGAGCTCCTTGGGGGTACACAACTAATAGGTTCGCTGTTTGTAGTTTTGTTCGCTGCTGTTTTATTGAAGAGCTTTGTACGTTGTACAGAATCCAACAGATATGTGCATGAGGCTTGCTTGGCACCAAGTGTAAGGGTATTTATGCGTGTACAAAGCAGCTTTTGTTTGAATTTATGTTCATGTGCACACACACGCACGCACGCACACACACACACACACACACACACACACTCACACACACACATACACACACACACACACACACACACACACACACACACACAGATGGAGGGAGGGAGAGAGGGAGGGAGGGAGGGAGGGAGGGAGGGAGGGAGGGAGGGAGAGAGAGAGAGAGAGAGAGAGAGAGAGAGAGAGAGAGAGAGAGAGAGAGAGAGAGAGAGAGAGGGGGGGAAGGAAAGTGGGAGGGAGGGAGGTTAGGGAGGGAGAGAGAATGGGGTGATGACTGAAGTTTGGTTGCACATATATGGTCATTTCACTTAGATTCCTTATGGATGGATGGTCTGCACTGAAAGCCTGACATAACGACGTTTGATCGCTTGACTTTTCGCGACTTCAAAAGTCGTCAGACATCGGAAGC
>JAWQFJ010012219.1:10000-12055 GCA_034096865.1 Theodoxus fluviatilis
TTTGTCTGTTCCAGATGTCCGATTATTCCCCACTAGTTCCGCTGGGCGTGACACTCTGCAGCACGTGAAATTTCGAGTGGAAGGACCACGTCGGGTATGTCATTCGTGGTCACTTTGAACGTTCAAGTAGAATCTCACACTCGCGATGCAAGAAATGAACAGCAACAACTGTAGATATAAAGAAAACCAAGTAATAGGAGGAGTAGGGGAGGGGATCGAGACGGGAGGATGGGGAAAGGGGAGGAGAAGGAGTACGAGCATGAGAAAGACGGGGGAGAGGTGAGGGTGAGTACTAGTAAATGCACATCTATCGGGCGTTCTCTCTCTCTCTCTCTCTCTCTCTCTCTCTCTCTCTCTCTCTCTCTCTCTCTCTCTCTCTCTCTCTCTCTTAAAACAAGAAGAGACCACTCTGGGACATGAAAAGTACACCATTTCCAAAATGACTGTCCAAAAAGTAGAGCTGGTGCTGGTGTGTGATTGTGTGCATCTGAAATGTATGTCACTGTGTTTGTTGTCAGGTGCCAGAAAGGATTGTCAAGTGGCCCAGTGATCAGGGGGTAAAGTGTATGTAAAGCGCTTGAGACCCAGACATGGGTGACCAGTCGCTAAAACAAAAACCTCTACGTTTCCCTTTACAAGCTGCCCATACATTAGACCATCTTCTGACATATGGCATCCATGCAATAGTATCCTAAAGCAAACAAAATCCTCGAACAAGTGTTCGGATCATCTGACTCGCTGTCCTAAAGAACATGGTGGAGACGTATTAAGCGGCCATCGCGTGTTCTCTGTTGAGAGCTTGTATTCTGCGAGAACAGTGACGGAAAATGTGCGGCTAGGCTAGATCGCAAGTGAAAAGTAAAAGGACTGTCTGGTACGTTTAGAATAATGTAATCACACACCGCGTGTCAATGTGAAACGCTTGATCAGGATTTCGATCATGGAGTGGCGCTGTCTAAAATTGTGGAATGCACGTGTGGCATTCAGCCAAGAGGGTCGCAGGTGTCTGATTGGTAGGTCGCATGGTGATCTACAAAAGGGTCACATTTACAAACACGTACATCCCCTTTGTGATTGCCTGGGGTTAAGGAACAACAGTGCTCAATCATTACAGTGCTGAAGGCTTATTGAAAGAACACGATATATTTCTGTATGTAGCTGGAGACTTATTGAAAGAACACGATATATTTCTGTCTGTAGCTAGAGACAAAATCCAGGTGTGACGACTGATTGCTCGTTGCAGGCCATCGGAATGACAGTGGCACTGCTGCATCTCACGTGGGGGGCGGACGACGTGTTTTCCCAGTACGCGTTCACCATCCCTTCTGCCAGCCTCGACAGAGAAGTCGCCGTAAGACCCAATCAGGAGGGGAAAATGGATGAAAATTCAGACGAATATGATGTCGACATAGTCTTCAAGGTGAGTGTTTTCATTCAAATTGTACCAGAGTGGCGCAGCAAGCGTATTCCTGCAGTTGCTACTGGCAGCCTTTTATGGGATGCTCGCAAAACTATTAGGTTATGTGATGTAACCGTCGTGCATTTCACAAAAACAACCTCCAGAAACAGCTGTGCCATCGAGTAACACGACATTACAACATGACATTACAAAATGACATGACAACATGCCATTACAACATGACATGACAACATGACATTACAACATGACATTACAACATGTCATTACAACATGACATGACAACATGACATGACAACATGCCATTACAACATGACATTACAACATGACATTACAACATGACATTACAACATGACATGACAACATGACATGACAACATGTCATTACAACATGACACGACAACATGACATTACAACATGATATTACAACATGACATTACAACATGATATTACAGCATGACATTACAACATGACATGACAACATGCCATTACAACATGACATGACAACATGACATTACAACATGACATGACAACATGACATGACAACATGACATTACAACATGACAGTACAACATTACATGACAACATGACATGACAACATGACATGACAACATGACATTACAACATGACATGACAACA
>JAWQFJ010012220.1:0-15000 GCA_034096865.1 Theodoxus fluviatilis
CATTGTCTGTACTAATGGGGCAATGTTGATGTGCAATATTGCTGCAACATTGCCCCCAGCATTGTCTGTACTAATGGGGCAATGTTGATGTGCAATATTGCTGCAACATTGCCCCCAGCATTGTCTGTACTAATGGGGCAATGTTGATGTGCAATATTGCTCAAGCATTGCCCCCAGCATTGTCTGTACTAATGGGGCAATGTTGATGTGCAATATTGCTGCAGCATTGCCCCCAGCATTGTCTGTACTAATGGGGCAATGTTGATGTGCAATATTGCTGCAACCATTGCCCCCAGGATTGTCTGTACTAATGGGGCAATGTTGATGTGCATATTGCTGCAACATTGCCCCCAGCATTGTCTGTACTAATGGGGCAATGTTGATGTGCAATATTGCTGCAGCATTGCCCCCAGCATTGTCTGTACTAATGGGGCAATGTTGATGTGCAATATTGCTGCAACATTGCCCCCAGCATTGTCTGTACTAATGGGGCAATGTTGATGTGCAATATTGCTGCAGCATTGCCCCCAGCATTGTCTGTACTAATGGGGCAATGTTGATGTGCAGTATTGCTGCAACCATTGCCCCCAGCATTGTCTGTACTAATGGGGCAATGTTGATGTGCAGTATTGCTGCAACATTGCCCCCAGCATTGTCTGTACTAATGGGGCAATGTTGATGTGCAATATTGCTGCAACATTGCCCCCAGCATTGTCTGTACTAATGGGGCAATGTTGATGTGCAATATTGCTGCAACATTGCCCCTAGCATTGTCTGTACTAATGGGGCAACGTTGATGTGCAATATTGCTGCAACATTGCCCCCAGCATTGTCTGTACTAATGGGGCAATGTTGATGTGCAGTATTGCTGCAACATTGCCCCCAGCATTGTCTGTACTAATGGGGCAATGTTGATGTGCAATATTGCTGCAGCATTGCCCCCAGCATTGCCTGTACTAATGGGGCAATGTTGATGTGCAGTATTGCTGCAACATTGCCCCCAGCATTGTCTGTACTAATGGGGCAATGTTGATGTGCAGTATTGCTGCAACATTGCCCCCAGCATTGTCTGTACTAATGGGGCAATGTTGATGTGCAATATTGCTGCAGCATTGCCCCCAGCATTGTCTGTACTAATGGGGCAATGTTGATGTGCAGTATTGCTGCAGCATTGCCCCCAGCATTGTCTGTACTAATGGGGCAATGTTGATGTGCAGTATTGCTGCAACAGTGCCCCCAGCATTGTATGCACTAATGGGGCAATGTTGATGTGCAACATTGCTGCAGCATTGCCCCCAGCATTGTCTGTACTAATGGGGCAATGTTGATGTGCAATATTGCTGCAACATTGCCCCCAGCATTGTCTGTACTAATGGGGCAATGTTGATGTGCAGTATTGCTGCAACATTGCCCCCAGCATTGTCTGTACTAATGGGGCAATGTTGATGTGCAGTATTGCTGCAACATTGCCCCCAGCATTGTCTGTACTAATGGGGCAATGTTGATGTGCAATATTGCTGCAACATTGCCCCTAGCATTGTCTGTACTAATGGGGCAATGTTGATGTGCAGTATTGCTGCAGCATTGCCCCCAGCATTGTCTGTACTAATGGGGCAATGTTGATGTGCAGTATTGCTGCAACATTGCCCCCAGCATTGTCTGTACTAATGGGGCAATGTTGATGTGCAGTATTGCTGCAGCATTGCCCCCAACATAGTCTGTACTAATGGGGCAATGTTGATGTGCAGTATTGCTGCAGCATTGCCCCCAGCATTGTGTGTACTAATGGGGCAACGTTGATGTGCAGTATTGCTGCAGCATTGCCCCCAGCATTGTCTGTACTAATGGGGCAATGTTGATGTGCAATATTGCTGCAGCATTGCCCCCAGCATTGTCTGTACTAATGGGGCAATGTTGATGTGCAATATTGCTGCACCATTGCCCCCAGCATTGTCTGTACTAATGGGGCAATGTTGATGTGCAATATTGCTGCACCATTGCCCCCAGCATTGTCTGTACTAATGGGGCAATGTTGATGTGCAATATTGCTGCAACATTGCCCCCAGCATTGCCTGTACTAATGGGGCAATGTTGATGTGCAATATTGCTGCACCATTGCCCCCAGCATTGTCTGTACTAATGGGGCAATGTTGATGTGCAATATTGCTGCAACATTGCCCCCAGCATTGTCTGTACTAATGGGGCAATGTTGATGTGCAATATTGCTGCAACATTGCCCCCAGCATTGTCTGTACTAATGGGGCAATGTTGATGTGCAGTATTGCTGCAACATTGCCCCCAGCATTGTCTGTACTAATGGGGCAATGTTGATGTGCAATATTGCTGCAGCATTGCCCCCAGCATTGTCTGTACTAATGGGGCAATGTTGATGTGCAATATTGCTGCAGCATTGCCCCCAGCATTGTCTGTACTAATGGGGCAATGTTGATGTGCAGTATTGCTGCAACATTGCCCCCAGCATTGTCTGTACTAATGGGGCAATGTTGATGTGCAATATTGCTGCACCATTGCCCCCAGCATTGTCTGTACTAATGGGGCAATGTTGATGTGCAGTATTGCTGCACCATTGCCCCCAGCATTGTCTGTACTAATGGGGCAATGTTGATGTGCAGTATTGCTGCAACATTGCCCCCAGCATTGTCTGTACTAATGGGGCAATGTTGATGTGCAGTATTGCTGCAGCATTGCCCCCAGCATTGTCTGTACTAATGGGGCAATGTTGATGTGCAACATTGCTGCAGCATTGCCCCCAGCATTTTCTGTACTAATGGGGCAATGTTGATGTGCAATATTGCTGCAGCATTGCCCCCAGCATTGTCTGTACTAATGGGGCAATGTTGATGTGCAGTATTGCTGCAACATTGCCCCCAGCATTGTCTGTACTAATGGGGCAATGTTGATGTGCAACATTGCTGCACCATTGCCCCCAGCATTGTCTGTACTAATGGGGCAATGTTGATGTGCAGTATTGCTGCAACATTGCCCCCAGCATTGTCTGTACTAATGGGGCAATGTTGATGTGCAATATTGCTGCACCATTGCCCCCAGCATTGCCTGTACTAATGGGGCAATGTTGATGTGCAATATTGCTGCAGCATTGCCCCCAGCATTGCCTGTACTAAAGGGGCAATGTTGATGTGCAGTATTGCTGCAACATTGCCCCCAGCATTGCCTGTACTAATGGGGCAATGTTGATGTGCAATATTGCTGCAACATTGCCCCTAGCATTGTCTGTACTAATGGGGCAATGTTGATGTGCAGTATTGCTGCAACATTGCCCCCAGCATTGTCTGTACTAATGGGGCAATGTTGATGTGCAATATTGCTGCAGCATTGCCCCCAGCATTGCCTGTACTAAAGGGGCAATGTTGATGTGCAGTATTGCTGCAACATTGCCCCCAGCATTGTCTGTACTAATGGGGCAATGTTGATGTGCAGTATTGCTGCAGCATTGCCCCCAGCATTGTCTGTACTAATGGGGCAATGTTGATGTGCAGTATTGCTGCAGCATTGCCCCCAGCATTGTCTGTACTAATGGGGCAATGTTGATGTGCAGTATTGCTGCAGCATTGCCCCCAGCATTGTCTGTACTAATGGGGCAATGTTGATGTGCAGTATTGCTGCAGCATTGCCCCCAGCATTGTCTGTACTAATGGGGCAATGTTGATGTGCAGTATTGCTGCAGCATTGCCCCCAGCATTGTCTGTACTAATGGGGCAATGTTGATGTGCAGTATTGCTGCAACATTGCCCCCAGCATTGTCTGTACTAATGGGGCAATGTTGATGTGCAGTATTGCTGCAACATTGCCCCCAGCATTGCCTGTACTAATGGGGCAATGTTGATGTGCAGTATTGCTGCAACATTGCCCCCAGCATTGTCTGTACTAATGGGGCAATGTTGATGTGCAGTATTGCTGCAACATTGCCCCCAGCATTGTCTGTACTAATGGAGCAATGTTGATGTGCAGTATTGCTGCAACATTGCCCCCAACATTGTCTGTACTAATGGAGCAATGTTGATGTGCAATATTGCTGCAACATTGCCCCCAGCATTGTCTGTACTAATGGGGCAATGTTGATGTGCAGTATTGCTGCAGCATTGCCCCCAACATTGTCTGTACTAATGGGGCAATATTGATGTGCAGTATTGCTGCAACATTGCCCCCAGCATTGTCTGTACTAATGGGGCAATGTTGATGTGCAGTATTGCTGCAACATTGCCCCCAACATTGTCTGTACTAATGGGGCAATGTTGATGTGCAATATTGCTGCAGCATTGCCCCCAGCATTGTCTGCACTAATGGGGCAATGTTGATGTGCAGTATTGCTGCAACATTGCCCCCAACATAGTCTGTACTAATGGGGCAATGTTGATGTGCAATATTGCTGCAGCATTGCCCCCAGCATTGTCTGTACTAATGGGGCAATGTTGATGTGCAATATTGCTGCAGCATTGCCCCCAACATTCTCTGTACTAATGGGGCAATGTTGATGTGCAGTATTGCTGCAGCATTGCCCCCAGCATTGTCTGTACTAATGGGGCAATGTTGATGTGCAACATTGCTGCAGCATTGCCCCCAGCATTGTCTGTACTAATGAGGCAACGTTGATGTGCATTATTGCTGCAGCATTGCCCCCAGCATTGTCTGTACTAATGGGGCAATGTTGATGTGCAGTATCGCTGCAACATTGCCCCCAGCATTGTCTGTACTAATGGGGCAATGTTGATGTGCAGTATTGCTTGCAACATTGCCCCCAGCATTGTCTGTACTAATGGGGCAATGTTGATGTGCAGTATTGCTTGCAACATTGCCCCCAGCATTGTCTGTACTAATGGGGCAATGTTGATGTGCAATATTGCTGCAACATTGCCCCCAGCATTGTCTGTATTAATGGGGCAATGTTGATGTGCAGTATTGCTGCAACATTGCCCCCAGCATTGTCTGTACTAATGGGGCAATGTTGATGTGCAATATTGCTGCAGCATTGCCCCCAGCATTGTCTGTACTAATGGGGCAATGTTGATGTGCAATATTGCTGCAGCATTGCCCCCAACATTGCCTGTAATAATGGTTTAATGTTGATGTGCAGTATTGCCTCATGGTTGAACGTGCATTTCCGGTCTAATGTTAGGGCAACATAGGATAGCAATATTGGATTCCAAGGTTTCTACAATATTCATACAATATTCGTGTAGTATTGCTCCTGTAGAAATCGGGTATTGGTTGAGTGTTAAATATGGGTAGAAATTAATGCTATAACCAATTGTGCCTTGGATGCCGTTGATTTATCAGCACAATGCATAGTTAATTTAAACACGAAAATCACTAGAACAGTTTAGAGTAAACACAAATCCAGTCACAGTGTCCCTAGTTAATCGCCTCTTACGAATCGCGGAAGAAGACGTGGTGGGTCAATTCTTACCCCAAACCCGTAGGGGAAAATCATGCCCGCAAATAGAACAGCCTCAGCTAACGGCGGGAAGTGCCAGGTCCCATCGTGGAAAGAGAAGAACGCAGTCAAGGATCTTCATACGCTTTTGTTGGTCAGGGGTGACAGGGGACGTGGCGCTGTACGTGAAAACGTGTAACGTCTGTCAGCCTACTCCGAAGGGCCATGTCCCTGTCGTCCCGATGGAGTGGATGTCGGTCACTGGCGTCCCGTTCCATAGGGTGACCAAGAATTTAGTCGGTCTGTTCAGACCTGCGTCAAAAGATGATTATTCTCATGACCGGTCTATTACTGATGTGGCCACGAGGTACCGGAGGCGATCCCACTCAAGAAAGTCGACTCTATGAATGTTCTCCATGAGCTGTGTTTGAGTATCCCAGTAGAGGTTTCGTCCGATTGCGAAACATAGGCTAATTCAGACCTGATGCGAGAAATCAACAAATTGTACTTTCACAAAGTCATTTGAATGACACTAACTACGTTTATCTCGTCTATTGCTTTCTGGAGTACCAGTGGAATATGTTTTCCTTAATGCGAGCGCGGATTCGGAGACCTATCAAGGTCTGTATGTGTTTTTATAATCTGTTTTGTGTTTAAGAAAAATTGGGGAGGGGGTGGGAGGTTTGAAGGTGCGGCTGATGTGACCGGCTATTCTTTGATTACTTCCCTTGATTCACCCATATTCATTCCCGCTTGGTTCGCTGCGTTTCCGAGCGTCTTGTAACTTTATATAGCAAAAGCTCGGCATGAGCTATCTTTGTGTAACCTATACTCTTTGACCCCATTCATCAGCATGTCAGCCTCGGCTGCCACGCTTTAGAGGCCTACTTCAGTAGCTCAATTAGGGGTGACCTCAAGCAGCCACAGAGGCAATCCGGAGGGGGTGAGTGTGGGGCACTGGACAAGGTCAGATCACTAATTAAGACCATGCGGACCTAGAGCTCGAACCACACTGGAAGATGGGGTCCAGTCCCTGCAGAGGAATGAAGCGGTGGTCAACTCCCAGAGTCAGCCCCACAAGACTCATCTGCACTCTCGTCTACCAGTCAAGCGTATTATCATAACATCATCAGTAGCCTGATGATAAGCTGTTGTCGGGGTTGCTTTCCTATCGATGCTCTTGGGAAATTTGAAACAAGTTGTATCTCACACCTAGAACGCGTGCCTGCTTGTGAATATTCCCGGTCAAAGTGCCAAAAATGACAATCAGATTTTTCAACTATCAAATGATTTAGTTTCTAAACTACAAACGAGAGAGAGAGAGAGAGAGAGAGAGAGAGAGAGAGAGAGACAGACAGACAGACAGACAGACAGACAGACAGACAGACAGACAGACAGGCAGGCAGGCAGGCAGACAGACAGACAGACAGACAGACAGACAGACAGACAGACATAGAACCCAGCATTTTTTGGTATCAGGGATGAAAAGTGGGTAACCAATAAAAGCCTGAACTTTTTTTCGAGTATGCAATATTGAAGCTGCGAAGCACAGGACTAGGAGGCAGGACTATCACTTACTTGTTTCACCGACAATTTTAATGGACTTGCTGGAGAAGTACAGGAACTGGCAATTTTAGTGGAAAGCCTGCAGCACTTGGCATGAAGCCATGGATTCTCTTCTAACTTGGTTTTTATTTTTTGGGGGGGAAAGGAAGTCTCTAATGTCAACAGCTTTTCTCTTCTCAGCTCTTGCATTGTGAGCCTGATTAGTGGACTGGGAACATCTAGCTTCAGGTCGCTTTGGAAGGCATGCAACAAAATAGTTCGGACGCCAGTTTTTTCTTCGGATCCCCATTTTGGTCCACATAATGGCTGGGTTGGCTTCTGCAGGGTTTGACTCAAGCACTCTTGGGTTGATCACTCTGTGTAGATCTTGCCTTTGGGGGCCTTCATTTCCATACTCGGAAAGCCAGTCTCCTTAAAAAAAACCCACCTGAACCCTCTAAAAAGTCCGGATAACTGACCCCAAAAAACCTGAAAAGCCTGAAAATTTTCATCCCTGAGTATGCAGTCAATTGTGACCGTGCATTAGAAGACAAGACTAAAACAATAAAAAGGACAAAATTAGATAATTGTTTCAATCACAGTCTTATTTATTTCTTCATGCATATTCCACAGGAAACAGCTTGTTTATGGAGGAAATCTTTAATTATTGACAGCGACTTACATGTAAATATCAGGAAAACGAAGATGTGACTTCGTGCGTTGATAACTCAACGACTTCTTGAAAACTGTTTTACGTACTTAAGCCTTGTTTCTCATGTATGGTCACAGCTGTTCGAACTTTCGTGTAAATATGAAACCACCAACCCCTCCACCCAACAAACCACTCACCCCTCCACCCAACCAACCACCCACCCACCCCTCCACCCACCCACCCAACCAAACCAACCAACCAATGCCTCTGGTGACTTTGCTGGGTGTTTACTAGAAAAATCTTCCAGCGACTTCGTCCGGGTTTACTTGTGTACGGTGACATAGTGGAATCATGTAGGTGGCTAAATGAATAAATGAATGAATGAATGAATGAATGAATGAATGAATGAATAAATAAATTGATAGATACATTAACAAGTAAATGGATGGATGGATGGATGGATGGATGGATGGATGGATGGATGGATAGAGAGGGAGATAGATTACATTAGATTAAAGAAAGAAAGAAAGAAAGAAAGAAAGAAAGAAAAAAAGAAAAAGAAAGAAAGAAAGAAAGGAAAGAAAGAAAGAAAGAAAGAAAAAAATAAAAAGAAAGAAAGAAAGGAAAGAAAGAAAGAAAGAAAGAAAGAAAGAAAGAAAGAAAGAAAGAAAGAAAGAAAGAAAGAAAGAAAGAAAAACTTACGAGAAAACTTTATCAGAGCGCCGGGTTGTCGCGGATTCGGTAGCCCCCCATGAATCACCAGGAACACAACATGCAGCAAGTAAACAAATTGACACATTCCACTGTGTGCGTGTGGGTCATCCCTCACAACACCAGAGTTTTTATTTTAGAGGCAAACAACGTCTGAAAGACAACCGGAAGGGAACATCAAAATCCCCTCCTAAATGCAAAAACACCCATTCATTGAAGGAATCATTTCAACAGATAAAAAATGCTGATTAACTGTCAAATGTTTTGAGAGATAAAAAGTCACAGGAGGCAAAACAATTTTTAATTGCTAGCAGAAATGAATGAGGTGTCCCTAGGAAAAATGAATGACATTAATAATGCAGGAACTGCTTGTACCAGTAAATACTATGAATAGGGTCTCCAGATGAGTTAGATCCTCATGCATTTAGCAGATATCGATCTTTTGAAAGTACATAGATGTCTGCATGCCTCTCTCTCTCTCACACACACACACACACACACACACACACACATGAGGAAGGTACACATGCAATCTCTCTGGTGTGTAAATATTTTGAATTCTTTCTCTTTGCCATCAGTGAATACAATTTTCAGCAAATAGCCCCAAATGCAATGCAGGTGCAAATGTTAGATTTGACAGCTGTTTACATTTACAGCTTACATACATTTAAAGCTTAGCACTTAGTTTAATGGTGTAGCCTATCATGAACTTTTACCTCACTCTTAACAAACATACCTTATATTGTTCCATCTTCCAGTCATCTTTCATTAGAAAGAAAACTTTCAAATTATGACATGCTTGTAAGTATTGTAACATTTTGTTCAGGATCAGCTTTGGTCCATTTTCTTGTGCTCGTGTGTAAGAGATAAACACAGACAATGTCAAAATGTTAGAACGATATCATATTAAATGACAGAACCACATGCTTGTGGGAAGATAGATTACGAGAACAACGAAAATTTTAACAAATGAAAACAGAATATTAAAAATATTCATCAGATCCAAGATGTGTTCTTCCAATGCAGAACAAGAAGTTCTCAGTAAGCATAACCAAATGCAGCAAAAAGTAGCAGAAAAAAAAACAATTCATGTGAGAACACAACAAGTTCAACATCTCTGTTTTTGAAAGATTCACGTCTATTTAGGGGCAAAAAACCACAAAGAAGCAGGAAACTAAGAAAATTACTAAGTATACTCACAGAAGAATCCTTAAAATGCACACTACAATTAAACATAAATGCTAACTCAGACTGAAGAATGGTCAATATAATTATAACCCACTTCTCTAGAACACTGCATCTTGCATGATTGACACTTTGGCAACTCTTGAGGTCACCAGGAAAACATTACATTTTAAGATGTTCTAAAGAGAAAGTATGAAACAACATCAGAAAAATAAACAGACAATGGAGATAACAAATAAGCAAACATCACACTGGAATAATAATCATCTCGTGGTCCTGTAACACTTTCCTCGGTGAGATAACAATGACTAGCAAATACGAAAATTCACCAGTAACAATTTCGGCTGACCTGCAGATCATTACGAACACATCAATGTCGTCAGTTGCCTGCAAAACATGGATATAATCAACATATCAAATGCCTCACCTCTTCACACTAAACACAATACACAACAACTAGTTGATAAGCATTAGCATCACAGTAATAGCCAAAGTAATTCCCAGAAGAATAGCAATACGCAAACATTTCTCTTTAAGTCGGGGAACACGATTTCACATAAAATTAATGCAAGAGAGACAACTCTGACAGCATCCACACCTTTGACAGCAGTGTCGTCATTAGCACGAGTTCTTGCTAGCACCTGTTGTGCTCACCTGCTGGCTAGGCCATCTCATGTCTGCTAGTCTAGCAGCAGCAGCAGCAGTAGTAGTAGTGGTGGTGGTGGTAGGGGTAGTAGATGTAGTAGTGGTAGTAGTAGATGTTGTAGATGTAGTAGTTGTGGTAGTTGTAGTAGTGGTAGTAGTAGTAGTAGTAGTAGTAGTAGTAGTAGTAGTGGTAGTAGATGTAGTAGAGGTAATAGTTGTAGTGGAGGTAGTGGTGGTTGTGGAGGTGGTGGTGGTAGTTGTAGTAGTAGTGGTGGTAGTGGTAGTAGTAGTAGTAGTGGTGGTAGTGGTAGCAGTAGTGGTTGTAGTAGTGGTGGTAGTAGCGGTAGTAGTAGCAGCAGCAGTAGTGGCAGTCATAGCAGTAGTAGTAGTAGTAGTAGTAGTAGTAGTAGCAGCAGCAGTAGTGGCAGTCATAGCAGTAGTAGTGGTAGTAGTAGCAGCAGCAGCAGTAGCAGCAGTAGAAGTTAAAACTGCAAGCATGGCAGTGTTCTCCACTCACGCCCCAGAACCCTAAGTTCAGGAGGTGAGCATAGCAAGCATGCCAACCACTCACGCTCCTGAACAAGTGTGTTGTGAACATCACTGTACTGCAACAACATCCTGAGCACTTGAACTTTGCACATACAGTTTGATTTACAAGGGCCTGCAACTGCTGACGTCTCTCTCCAACGAAAATAAGTAGGCAGTCTACAGATACTACTTCTTGATCCAACAAGCATTTCTCGTTTTTAAGGATTTTTACTTAAGAAACAAAAACAATCTATCAACAGCAGCAACAAAAAATTAATATGAGTGAATAATGTCAAATGTGCTCATTTCTAAATTGCATCTTTTCAATTTATAACATGTGCTCCAACCATTCAAGTTGCAATTTCAACATTCGTTCATGCTCTTACACCCTAGTCCTACCACACAGGCCATATTCCTTTCCATGGTCATTTGTGGGGTTAAACTATATTTAAAAAATCCATAATCTGTTTTAGTTTATTTCAAGCTCCACAAACAGAGGGATGGATGGAAGCTTTAGGAAATAATATATGGACATTGACTTTACAAATCACTTGCATTTATTGGAGCATGAGCAAGTCTTCATTTTCTTAATCATTCCAATGTCACACGTCACACAGGCAGACAGGATGGTTTTATTCCAACTCTTGACAAACAGGGGGAGGAAGGTTTCTAAGGCAAGGTCATGTGAAGCAGCCAGAAATTTGGTACAAGTGAAAACCAAGAATTGGGGAGAGAGGGCATTCTATTCGGCAGCCCCAAGACTTTGGAACACTCTCCCACACACACTGAAAGCTGCTCAATATCTGTCCAGTTTCTGGAGAGACCTGGGCTCTGATGCATGAAAGCCGACCAGAATAGTTGGTAAAGGCGGCACAGTTGCCAACTTCAAAGTTGGCAAATATTGATATCTGATCCCTGAGATGCTTGAAATTCGACTTGGATCCGACTTCAAAGTTGCCAACTAAACATTGTGACTGTAGAGGTAGTAACTAACTAGGGTGAATCCCAGGTATCTCGTCTGAGTGCGCATGTACAAGCAAGCTTCTTTGGTTTTCATCTGCTTGTTAGCAGATAACGCATTATGTGTGCATGCAAGTCCTCGTGCAACTCATCTGCATTGCAGTTTCATATATTTCATGGCAATGAAATATAAATATATTGTATATTTCCCCATTAATGAAATGAATCAAGGGGATTCGTGCGGTTGATATTCTCCTTTGTTGCAGTTGCCGATCAAACACACATGTGAACGCTGTTATCTTTTGTGTTGACATAATATTATGCTCTAGCTTCAGCCTCAGCTGTTACTTTTCCCACCTTAACAGGTGAAACCCTGGCATACATCGACACACACTTTCTCAATGACCAACAGTCAGGTTTCATGCATTCCAGACTGTGACGTTTAGTTGGCAGCTGCAGTTCAGTTGGCAACTAAAGCTTAAGTCGGCTTTCATGCATCAGACCAGTGGAGACTAAAAAAGCATTTTTCATTGAAAGAAAGTTTGGTTTATTTTCAATCTGGCCTCTTCTAAACATAAACAAGAAGGGCAAAGCCCATACGACTCACATGCTTGACCTTGACCTTGACATTCAGTGACCTTCAAGGTCAAGGTCAAACAACTAAACCTACCAATGACATCATACACTAAGAAATGCTTTACACATTTTTCCTACCAAAATACATGTGACCTTGACCCAAGGTCAAGGTCATCCAAGGTCATGCAACACAAAGCTGTTCATTCAAGACATAGGAAGCACAATGGTGCTTATTGGCACTTTCTACCATGAGATATAGTCACTTTTAGTGGTTCACTACCCCATTTTGGTCACATTTCATAAAGGTCAAAGTGACCTTGACCTTGATGATATGTGACCAAATGTGTCTCATGATGAAAGTATAACATGTGCCCCACATAATTATTAAGTTTGAAACAGTTATCTTCCATAGTTCAGGGTCAAGGTCACTTCAAAATATGTATACAATCCAACTTTGAAGAGCTCCTGTGACCTTGACCTTGAAGCAAGGTCAACCAAACTGGTATCAAAAGATAGGGCTTGCTTTGACCTATATACCACTTGTAGCTAAGGTCGCCATTCTCAATAATGTGGGAGAAAATTGGGAAAATGTGAAAAATGACTGTTTTTGAGACCACATTTATGGCTCCTGTGACCTTGACCTTGAAGCAAGGTCAAGTCACTATGTATGTTTTTTGAGGCCTTGTCATCATACACCATCATGCCACATTTGGTGTTGATAGACTTAATAGTCTCCGAGAAAAATCCAACGTTTAAGTTTTTTACGCCCGGACGGACGGACGCCCGGACGCCCGGACGCCCGGACGGACGGACGGACGACACGGCTCAGTACATAGACTCACTTTTGCTTCGCATGTGAGTCAAAAATAAATAGGACGAATAAATTCTAGCTTAGAATCTCAGAAACACTGTTACTGTGAGAAGCTTTGATAGCACCAGTGAGAATTAAAACCCTGACAATACAGACAACAGAGAGTTCACTTTAAAATAAAAGGAAAACAACTTTTACAACACTGCAGGATTTTTTTAAGCCAGAGGGCTGAAGTTTTGGAATGAAGGTTCAATGATACATGATGTTGCTGATAAACAATACAAACAGCAAGAAAACAAGCTGGCATTCAAACAAGTGAGCAAGTAAACAAGCTGGCATTCAAACAAGTGAGCAAGTAAACAAACTCACATCAAATATCCACTGACTCCCCACTGTGAGACACAAGACTCCCACAATGCACCGTGTGTCAACATCTTGTTCTCTCTCCCATGCTGAAGTCTGTGGTCCTTACATCTTTAGGGTCTGCACCAAAGGCACTTGAACTACTGTTTCAAACAAGACTCATTTCTGTGTGATCACACACAGCGTTTGCCTGCAACCCGTTTCAAACTGAACTCAATTATGTGTGAATCTATCACACACAGCGTTTGCCCGCAACCTGTTTTAAACTGAACTCAATTATGTGTGAATCTATCACACAGTGTTTGCCCGCAACCTATTTCAAACAGAACTCATATCTGTGTAATCACATGAAGTGTTTGCCCGCAACCTGTTTCAAACAGATCTCATTTCTGTGTGAATCAATCACACACTGTTTGCCAGTAACCTGTTTCAAACAGAGCTCATTTCTGTGATCACACAAAGTGTTTGCCAGCAACCTGTTTCAAACAGATCTCATTTCTGTGTGAATCTATCACACACAGTGTTTGCTTGCAACCTGTTTCAAACATAACTCATATCTGTGTAATCACACAAAGTGTTTGCTAGCTACCCGTTTCAAACAGAGCTCATCTCTGTGATCATACAAAGTGTTTGCCAGCAACCTGTTTTAAATAGAACTCATATCTGTGTGAATCTATCACACAGACCATTTCCCAGACACCTATACACAGGTCTCGGAACATGCCTGCCATTCAAACGGGCATCTCTGTATCTTGCTAAAGACAGGATACTTTATTCAGAAGACATTGCAAAAATCATCTGACCAAGGCTAACAATAATTCTTAGAACATCTCTGCCTATTCACACAGTCCTCAATTTTGTATGGAACTATCATGCACATTATTTATCTGAGAACTATTAACAGGATAATCTATTTGAAAGGCATCACAGGACCACATATGCCCATCATATGGATGTCTTTCTGCACAGCCCCAAACAGGAACCTTCAGCAGCAAGCTCAACACACATATGGCAGCTGCTGCACAATATCCCCCCCTCTTCAGTTGGAACCCAAGTCTGTGGAGCTTTCGGGGCCAACTCCAGTAGCTCGGACATGGGCGGTCCCAAGCAGCAAATGCCACCGGGGGGTGGGGGTTTGGTTTGGGGCAGAACTTAAGGCCCCCCCTAGGGCATTGGGTCTTGTGCAAGATCCATAGATCTTGGCTGTCTGCTGGAGTTGCCCCAAGACCCCTTTGGAGTGTGAGGGCTTGCAACCCTACTGCATCAACAGCTGTATCAGTGGAACCAACATACATAGAGTGCTTGGTGGTAACTGAATGCAACTGTATATGTCTGCTGGAGGGTGCCGAGTTCATCATCCATGTTCCAGCTGGCTGGCAAGACTCATCTACAATGGAACATTCACAGTCAGGAAAGTTGATTGAAAGTCACAGGGCTTGGTCAATGGCAGCAACTTGTTTAGAAGTCCAAAGTTTTTTAATTTGCTACTGGGTGCTGCTAGCGTTTTGACCCCCAAAACTCCGAAATTCTCTGATCTGCCACTGCGAGCAGGCACTAGGCCTGAAGAAGGAGTTTATTCTCTGAAAGCTTGCCCCTGCTTGCAACTTCGCA
>JAWQFJ010012220.1:20000-50000 GCA_034096865.1 Theodoxus fluviatilis
TGATGTCTGCAGCATTGAAGCCTAACTAATGTCTGCAGCATCGGAGCCTAACTGATGTCTGCAGCATGAGAGCCTAACTGATGTCTGCAGCATTGAAGCCTAACTAATGTCTGCAGTATCAGAGCCTAACTGATGCCTGCAGCATCGAAGCCTAACTAATGTCTGCATCATCAGAGCCTAACTGATGTCTGCAGCATTGGAGCCTAACTGATGTCTGCAGCATTGGAGCCTAACTAATGTCTGCAGCATTGGAACCTAATTGATGTCTGCAGCATTGAAGCCTAACTAATGTCTGCATCATCAGAGCCTAACTGATGTCTGCAGCATTGGAGCCTAACTGATGTCTGCAGCATCAGAGCCTAACTGATGTCTGCAGCATCGGAGCCTAACTGATGTCTGCAGCATCGAAGCCTAACTAATGTCTGCATCATCAGAGCCTAACTGATGTCTGTAGCATGGGAGCCTAACTGATGTCTGCAGCATCAGAGCCTAACTGATGTCTGCAGCATCGGAGCCTAACTGACGTCTGCAGCATCGAAGCCTAACTAATGTCTGCATCATCAGAGCCTAACTGATGTCTGTAGCATTGGAGCCTAACTGATGCCTGCAGCATTGGAGCCTAACTTATGTCTGCAGCATTGGAGAGGAGCTGTCAAGAGGGTGTCAGGAGGGGTGAGGTCAGAACTAGCAGTTGGAGGACAAGAAGAGTAGAAGGAAGAGGAAGCAGATTGCAGGTTCCATCCCACCCTCATATTGTCAGAGGAGGATCCTCCGTGAGGTGTGCATGTGACAGTGTAGCACAAGGACGGAGCAACTCACGCATTGTAGGGCACGTGGGCGTGTCGGCCCTCCACCTTCTGCCACCTCCCCAGATGCAGGGCACACTTGTGCAGAAGGTCCACGTAGCGCGGAGACAGGTAGTGGACAATCAGCATGAGGAAGGTGCTCAGCCAGGTCAGGCACACGTGCTGACCCACCCACCAGGTGTCGTAATACAGGGTGTTCTGAAATGCAGGAACGGCAGGAGAGAGAGAGAGAGAGAGAGAGAGAGAGAGAGAGAGAGAGAGAGAGAGAGAGAGAGAGAGAGAGAGAGAGAGAGAGAGAGAGAGAGAGAGAGAGAGAGAGAGAGAGAGAGAGAGAGAGAGAGAGAGAGAGAGAGAGAGAGAGAGAGAGAGAGAGAGAGAGAGAGAGAGAGAGAGAGAGAGAGAGAGAGAGAGAGAGAGAGAGAGAGAGAGAGAGAGAGAGAGAGAGAGAGAGAGAGAGAGAGAGAGAGAGAGAGAGAGAGAGAGAGAGAGAGAGAGAGAGCATGAAAACTGGATGAAATTGGGGGGAAAAGGTTTGAATATCTCAAAAGATGCCATGCCAAGAAACAATCTCTACCAAGCCATGCAGGACAATTATTTGATATGTTTAATGGATATGCAGAATTCATCTTTAAATGTGCTTCAACCATAGACTATGTAGCAAAAGGCATTGTATTATGTGCTTTGCCACAGCTTATCCTATATCTATAAATGGATTTTTTAAAATTAATTTGAAGAAAAATGTTTGAAAAAAAGCAAGAAAAAAAATCACACACACATGCACATAATCATACATACAAACACAACTTAGACATGCAAGGAAAACACAACAAGTCATTATTTCAAATATCATGCAGCAGTTAATTAACAATAACCTGGTTCAATGTCCCCATTGTCATTCTTACCGATTCACACGTATGACATACTCAAGCACTGCAACTTTCAACTCCTCATCTTTTCATTTCAATGTTTTTAAAGTTTTGGTGCTTCTGCTCTATATCATAGGGGTAAATTTGGACTTTACTTTCTTGCAAGAGTTGGCAAAGACAAACAGTCAATATCTCTAGAATCCTACACTTCAAGTAATATGTACTGTGCATCCTTCATTAATGATGAAGACATCTAAGATATACCACACACTAATAACGAAGGCAATATCACTTATTTTGTAACTCTTCCTTGTGCTTACCACACAAACACAACTTGCTTCAATGTTCTTATACTAAGACCAACTGATATCTGCCCATAAAAATTTCAGCAAAACATGGTTCCAAAGAACAAACTGTCAGAGAAAAATTACAATCACACAAGAAATTTCATTTTGAAATATAAAAAAGGAGTAAACCAAGCATTTTCACAGATAAATCAACAAAAATTTAACAGAAGCTTCAAATACGAAATTTCCTGACATATCTAATCTCAGGTTGTGGAATTGGTGACAAAAGAAACAGGATATTTAGGTAAAAGAACTGAAAGATGGCAACACTGCAATGAGCTTATAGTGAGACCTACAGCCAAATATATAAGGGAAAACACCTTCCCAAAATTAGTGAGTTTGTCAACTTGAATTTGAAAAGTTGACAGGAAAGAGAGAAAATCACATCAACACATCTGGAAATATTGGTCAGCTTAGTGGTTATCATCCAGGATATGTTCATCATTATCATCATCATCATCATCATCATCATCATCATCATCATCATCATCATCATCATCATCATCATCACCACCACCACCACCAACACCCTAACTATTGACATAATCATTATCAGCCTATACTTTCTAATTTTCAGTAGACACTATGTCTATCTTCCCAGATGGATAGTAACACAAATCTTTTAATTTCAACACAATCTGAAAGAGGAATATTCCATCAATACAATGAAGAGTTGCATCAAACATGCATCTTTGAACAACAATGACAACAAGAAAAGAGAAGAGCAATGGCACTGAGGTAGACGAAGAAAACACTATCACTTTCCACAAACCATGAAGTCACAGACGACATGCAGAGGATATTGGAGGCAGCACCCGCAAGATCAGAAAATGAGGTAAAAAATGGATTGCAAATGCAGGAAACCACTGTTATCAATGCCAAATACAACGCATGTCAGTTTGCTGGTAGTGCAAGCAGGTCTGAAGAATTCACACACAGCACTTCTGCAAATGACTTCCTGACATCTCCATGATGAGCAGTAATCTTTGGAGGAGACCACAGGGTTTAAGGTATGACATATACAATGTATTTGAGGGAAAATGCAGTAAGCTAAGTGGTATTATAGCAAGCCCCATCATTGATTTGAAATGCCTATAAATTCCCTGATCATGCTAATGAATATGCTGAGGCTAACTTTTTACTAATTTTGGAGAAGTAAAAATACATATTGGCCTTGACTTTTTGAAACAATAAGACTGAAAAAAAAGATTGTTCAGTTTTTCACAAACTGAGGGGGCATGGGAAGAGACCAACATTAAAAATCTTATCTTCACTATTTGTTATTTTTAAGGACACAGTTCAATGGTCTATCTACATTGTGCACATAAACAGAATGACTGATTGGTTAATATGTTTCTGCACTGATAAACTTGAATGGCGTAGAAAAAGATTTTGAAAGCATATTCTGACCAAGCACACAAAACACAAATCTACTCAAAAATATACAAAGTTTTAATATGATGCTAAGTTGGCACTAACATGGTACTACAACTTAGAACTACACCATAGACTAAGTTTATTTTTTCGATAGGTTGAGTATTCAACGGTGGACCTAGATGAAACCACTGAATTTCTCATTTCAGGATCAATTCATTTTTTCATGGTGAAAAATTTATCGAAAGACAATATTTTCAAACCAAAGAACTATCGCTACAACCCTTTTCTTTGAAGGGCGAGAGTGCAAATGAAGATACCTGCCAAAGATGTGCTACGTGTAGATATAGCTGCATAAGAAATAGGGTTAAAAGAGAATGGAGGGGGGAGGTGGATGTGGGGAAGGGGGGGAGATAAATCTTCCATGATGCATCATAACATGTCATAGCAGAACACCAACTGGCAGCAAAAAAGCAAACTACAGCCACAATTTAAGTCTTGAACTCAAAGAAAATGGAAAAAAAAGTCTGAACATTTCAAAGACACCACTTGAAGGGGAAAAAAAAAAGAAAAAAGGAGAAAAAAAAGTCAGCGGTGCTTTGGGAAAATGGAGAGACTACGACAACCATGACTCACTTACCCAACATGAATCACAGTTGCTCTGAACATTCTGACAGTTTGAGAGAGGAAGAAAATTAAAACCATGATGGAGTTAAGGTCAAACCAATGAATGAATGAATGACGTCAAGTCAAGAAATCAGGTTAGAAAAAATTTCTTCTGTGTTCCATCTCTTGCCTTTGTTTACACAGAAACAAATCTATTTCATGGGTCAATAGCTCTGTGTACAGGCGAAGCCTTTCTCTCCACCACTACATGGATGCATGAATGGATCAGACCACTATAAGCCTCCTGAAGGCAGCAATGGCTACTGGTTAGCAGAAGGCATGCTGTTATCTTTCAGTTAATACTATTCCACACCTCAACCCCATCCCTATCACCAAGCACCTCCTATCACCAGAAGACCACATCTTTCGCTCCTCCTTCATGGAAGATTTCATCCACAGCCAACTAACAACAGCATCGCCATACCGTTGCATTTGCCCATGAAATGCATTATATTTCATATTTACCTCTAACTCTAACCAAAGCAACATGTTCTGCAATCAGTATTCATTCCAGCAACCAACAAAGACATCATCTCCTGCCTTTCAACATACTACAAGGTTGGATGTTGTCCCCTGTGAAAAACATTCTGACCCATCCTTCATTCAAATGTGAAAGATGGGGCAGCACACAGTTCATTGCTTACTGTAAATTTCTTCTCTGTTTTATCTCTTTTTTTTCACATTCGACAAAAGTTTAGGGTTGGCAGGAAAGGAAAAAAAGATCAGTCGGGTTTCCATAACCACAACTATGTTTTTTCTTTTTTCCTTATCATAGTTCAAACTGTCCTTGGATGTGAACACTGTGAACACAAGGATTTTATCATAGTTCAAACTGTCCTTGGATGTGAACACTGTCAACACAAGGATCTTATCATAGTTCAGTGAACACAAGGATCTTATCATAGTTCAAACTGTCCTTGGATGTGAACACTGTGAACACAAGGATCTTATCATAGTTCAAACTGTCCTTGGATGCGAACACTGTGAACACAAGGATGGGAGAAAGTATACACACTGAGCATCAAGCCTTTGGACACAGCTCAAGAATGTGTGCAGGATTGAACTCTAAACCCGAGTCACTAGACACCTGCACAGCAAGCATTTTAATTAGCTATGGTAACAAAGCCACAGTACACCATACCAAGGTCAGCCCATAAACATTACCATTCTCTCGCAGCTATGCTTTTATATCTGAAAATTATTATAATACTTTTTATATATAAAGGTGAACACTATTACCTACTACAGAGATATCAGATTGCATCAGGCACTATCACCATCAATCACAACAACAACAACAAGAAGGGCAAAGCCCATACGACTCACATGCTTGACCTTGACCTTTATATGACCTTGACCTTCAGGTGACCTTCAAGGTCAAGGTCAAACAACTAAACCTACCAATGACATCATACACTAAGAAATGCTTTACACATTTTTCCTACCAAAATACATGTGACCTTGACCCAAGGTCAAGGTCATCCAAGGTCATGCAACACAAAGCTGTTCATTCAAGACATAGGAAGCACAATGGTGCTTATTGGCACTTTCTACCATGAGATATAGTCACTTTTAGTGGTTCACTACCCCATTTTGGTCACATTTCATAAGGGTCAAAGCGACCTTGACCTTGATGATATGTGACCAAATGTGTCTCATGATGAAAGTATAACATGTGCCCCACATAATTATTAAGTTTGAAACAGTTATCTTCCATAGTTCAGGGTCAAGGTCACTTCAAAATATGTATACAATCCAACTTTAAAGAGCTCCTGTGACCTTGACCTTGAAGCACGGTCAACCAAACTGGTATCAAAAGATAGGGCTTGCTTTGACCTATATACCACTTGTACCTAAGGTCGCCATTCTCAATAACGTGGGAGAAAATTGGGAAAATATGAAAAATGACTGTTTTTGAGACCACATTTATGGCTCCTGTGACCTTGACCTTGAAGCAAGGTCAAGTCACTATGTATGTTTTTTGAGGCCTTGTCATCATACACCATCATGCCACATTTGGTGTTGATTGACTTAATAGTCTCCGAGAAAAATCCAACGTTTAAGTTTTTTACGCCCGGACGGACGGACGGACGGACGGACGACACGGCTGAGTACATAGACTCACTTTTGCTTCGCATGTGAGTCAAAAACCACCACCATCAAAACAAACACCACCATTGTTCCCACCACTGACAACACCCATAATCATTAACTTTGCCATCAACACAGTATCATTTCACATCAACAGAGTTACCACCACCACCACCATTTCCATCACCACTACAACCACCACCATCAACGTATGAACCATGACCACTACCGCCACTATCTTCTCCACCACTGCCAACTCATAATGATTAACTTTGCTATCAACACAGTATCATTTTACATCAACAGTGTTACCACCACCACCACCACAATCTCCATCACCACTACAACTACCACCATCAATGTATGAACCATGACCACTACCACCACATTCTCCACCATCACTGCCAACACCCATAATAATCAACCTTGACTGTACCATTTTACATCTACATCACCATTAACCGTGTCACCACTATCACCATCTCCATCACCACTACAACTACCACCATCAATGTATGAACCATGACCACTACCACCACATTCTCCACCATCACTGCCAACACCCATAATAATCAACCTTGACTGTACCATTTTACATCTACATCACCATTAACCGTGTCACCACTATCACCATCTCCATCACCACTACAACTAACACCATCAATGCCTCAACTATGACCACCACCTCCACTATCTCCACCACCACTGCCATCATCTCCATCACTACTGTCATCCTGTCACCACCACCATCTCTGCCACCACTACCACCACTACCACCTCTGCCACCACTACAACCTCTGCCACCACTACAATCTCTGCCACCACTTCCACCTCTGCCACCACTAACTCTCTGCCACCACTGCCACCATTATTACCTCTGCCACCACTACAATCTCTGCCACCACTACCACCTCTGCCACCACTAACTCTCTGCCACCACTGCCACCAATATTACCTCTGCCACCACTACCACCCCTGCCACCACTATCACCACTACCACCTTTGCCACTTCCACCTCTGCCACTACTATCACCACCACTACTGCCTCCGCCACTATCACCTATGTTACCACTGTCACCTCCACCACTATCACTGTCGCCACACCTACCACCTCCGCCACACCTACCACCACTGCCACCACTACTTCTGTTACCTTTGCTATCATGACCAGCACCAGCTCACCACTGATTCCCATTGACTGCAACCTGTCTCCACCCAACACCCACAATCACTGAGACAGCATTCTCACCTGCGCAAAGCACAGGGGGATGAAGGTCATGTAGTAGGCGATGAGCATGGAATTGAAGAGGACTTGCTTCATGCGGTTGTTAAAGTCGTTCTTCAGGGACTCCACCTCCTCCCGCACCACGTCGGGTGTGAGTGTGCAGCTGTGGAAGAGGAGGTGCTCCTTGTCCAGAGACTCTCGCAGACGCTGCTTGGGCGCTGCACGGTCGCTAGGCAACACGGGGCAGGGCCAAGCATGGAAACGGTGGTAGAGCGGCTTGACCGACAGGTGGAAAAGCAGCAGGTAGGTGAAGAGTCTGTGCAAATAAGAGAAAATGTCTCCTCAAACAACAGGTCCTCTGGGCCCTCCAAGAAAGCTATTATAGGATTTGATTCTGAAAGATGGAACTGAATGGTACTAGATAGGAAAAGCTTTTCTCGTCTGCTAGACCCAATGGATATGGGGGTCTCCAAAACTCTTCCAGTCATTCTTCCAAGAGAAACCCACATTTCCATAGAGGAAAGGGTGGCCGATGGCCTTCAGAGCAAGAGCCCCCATTTTCGAGTGTTTAGGCCATTCCTCTAAAGACTGTATTGTCAGTTGTCTCACTACTCTGGAAGTTTCTTAACCTGTCCAGAACTACTGGGTTCCATGCTAAAGCACGGGACAGAAAGGTGCTAGAGTGAAGCTTTTCTCATCTGCAGGAGCCTACAAATACAGAGGTCTCTAAAGCTAGCCTACAAATACAGAGGTCTCTAAAGCTAGCCTACATATACAGAGGTCTCTAAAGCTAGCCTACAAATACAGAGGTCTCTAAAGCTAGCCTACAAATACAGAGGTCTCTAAAGCTAGCCTACAAATACAGAGGTCTCTAAAGCTAGCCTACAAATACAGAGGTCTCTAAATGCTAGCCTACATATACAGAGGTCTCTGAAGCTAGCCTACAAATACAGAGGTCTCTAAAGCTAGCCTACAAATACAGAGGTCTCTAAAGCTAGCCTACAAATACAGAGGTCTCTAAAGCTAGCCTACAAATACAGAGGTCTCTAAAGCTAGCCTACAAATACAGAGGTCTCTAAAGCTAGCCTACAAATACAGAGGTATCTGAAGCTAGCCTACAAATACAGAGGTCTCTAAAGCTAGCCTACAAATACAGAGGTCTCTAAAGCTAGCCTACAAATACAGAGGTATCTGAAGCTAGCCTACAAATACAGAGGTCTCTAAAGCTAGCCTACAAATACAGAGGTCTCTAAAGCTAGCCTACAAATACAGAGGTCTCTAAAGCTAGCCTACAAATACAGAGGTCTCTAAAGCTAGCCTACAAATACAGAGGTCTCTAAAGCTAGCCTACATATACAGAGGTCTCTCAAGCTAGCCTACAAATACAGAGGTCTCTAAAGCTAGCCTACAAATACAGAGGTCTCTAAAGCTAGCCTACAAATACAGAGGTCTCTAAAGCTAGCCTACAAATACAGAGGTCTCTAAAGCTAGCCTACAAATACAGAGGTCTCTAAAGCTAGCCTACAAATACAGAGGTCTCTAAAGCTAGCCTACAAATACAGAGGTCTCTAAAGCTAGCCTACAAATACAGAGGTCTCTAAGCTAGCCTACAAATACAGAGGTCTCTAAAGCTAGCCTACAAATACAGAGGTCTCTAAAGCTAGCCTACAAATACAGAGGTCTCTAAAGCTAGCCTACAAATACAGAGGTCTCTAAAGCTAGCCTACAAATACAGAGGTCTCTAAAGCTAGCCTACAAATACAGAGGTCTCTAAAGCTAGCCTACAAATACAGAGGTCTCTAAAGCTAGCCTACAAATACAGAGGTCTCTAAAGCTAGCCTACAAATACAGAGGTCTCTAAAGCTAGCCTACAAATACAGAGGTCTCTAAAGCTAGCCTACAAATACAGAGGTCTCTAAAGCTAGCCTACAAATACAGAGGTCTCTAAAGCTAGCCTACAAATACAGAGGTCTCTAAAGCTAGCCTACAAATACAGAGGTCTCTAAAGCTAGCCTACAAATACAGAGGTCTCTAAAGCTAGCCTACAAATACAGAGGTCTCTAAAGCTAGCCTACAAATACAGAGGTCTCTAAAGCTAGCCTACAAATACAGAGGTCTCTAAAGCTAGCCTACAAATACAGAGGTCTCTAAAGCTAGCCTACAAATACAGAGGTCTCTAAAGCTAGCCTACAAATACAGAGGTCTCTAAAGCTAGCCTACAAATACAGAGGTCTCTAAAGCTAGCCTACAAATACAGAGGTCTCTAAAGCTAGCCTACAAATACAGAGGTCTCTAAAGCTAGCCTACAAATACAGAGGTCTCTAAAGCTAGCCTACAAATACAGAGGTCTCTAAAGCTAGCCTACAAATACAGAGGTCTCTAAAGCTAGCCTACAAATACAGAGGTCTCTAAAGCTAGCCTACAAATACAGAGGTCTCTAAAGCTAGCCTACAAATACAGAGGTCTCTAAAGCTAGCCTACAAATACAGAGGTCTCTAAAGCTAGCCTACAAATACAGAGGTCTCTAAAGCTAGCCTACAAATACAGAGGTCTCTAAAGCTAGCCTACAAATACAGAGGTCTCTAAAGCTAGCCTACAAATACAGAGGTCTCTAAAGCTAGCCTACAAATACAGAGGTCTCTAAAGCTAGCCTACAAATACAGAGGTCTCTAAAGCTAGCCTACAAATACAGAGGTCTCTAAAGCTAGCCTACAAATACAGAGGTCTCTAAAGCTAGCCTACAAATACAGAGGTCTCTAAAGCTAGCCTACAAATACAGAGGTCTCTAAAGCTAGCCTACAAATACAGAGGTCTCTAAAGCTAGCCTACAAATACAGAGGTCTCTAAAGCTAGCCTACAAATACAGAGGTCTCTAAAGCTAGCCTACAAATACAGAGGTCTCTAAAGCTAGCCTACAAATACAGAGGTCTCTAAAGCTAGCCTACAAATACAGAGGTCTCTAAAGCTAGCCTACAAATACAGAGGTCTCTAAAGCTAGCCTACAAATACAGAGGTCTCTAAAGCTAGCCTACAAATACAGAGGTCTCTAAAGCTAGCCTACAAATACAGAGGTCTCTAAAGCTAGCCTACAAATACAGAGGTCTCTAAAGCTAGCCTACAAATACAGAGGTCTCTAAAGCTAGCCTACAAATACAGAGGTCTCTAAAGCTAGCCTACAAATACAGAGGTCTCTAAAGCTAGCCTACAAATACAGAGGTCTCTAAAGCTAGCCTACAAATACAGAGGTCTCTAAAGCTAGCCTACAAATACAGAGGTCTCTAAAGCTAGCCTACAAATACAGAGGTCTCTAAAGCTAGCCTACAAATACAGAGGTCTCTAAAGCTAGCCTACAAATACAGAGGTCTCTAAAGCTAGCCTACAAATACAGAGGTCTCTAAAGCTAGCCTACAAATACAGAGGTCTCTAAAGCTAGCCTACAAATACAGAGGTCTCTAAAGCTAGCCTACAAATACAGAGGTCTCTAAAGCTAGCCTACAAATACAGAGGTCTCTAAAGCTAGCCTACAAATACAGAGGTCTCTAAAGCTAGCCTACAAATACAGAGGTCTCTAAAGCTAGCCTACAAATACAGAGGTCTCTAAAGCTAGCCTACAAATACAGAGGTCTCTAAAGCTAGCCTACAAATACAGAGGTCTCTAAAGCTAGCCTACAAATACAGAGGTCTCTAAAGCTAGCCTACAAATACAGAGGTCTCTAAAGCTAGCCTACAAATACAGAGGTCTCTAAAGCTAGCCTACAAATACAGAGGTCTCTAAAGCTAGCCTACAAATACAGAGGTCTCTAAAGCTAGCCTACAAATACAGAGGTCTCTAAAGCTAGCCTACAAATACAGAGGTCTCTAAAGCTAGCCTACAAATACAGAGGTCTCTAAAGCTAGCCTACAAATACAGAGGTCTCTAAAGCTAGCCTACAAATACAGAGGTCTCTAAAGCTAGCCTACAAATACAGAGGTCTCTAAAGCTAGCCTACAAATACAGAGGTCTCTAAAGCTAGCCTACAAATACAGAGGTCTCTAAAGCTAGCCTACAAATACAGAGGTCTCTAAAGCTAGCCTACAAATACAGAGGTCTCTAAAGCTAGCCTACAAATACAGAGGTCTCTAAAGCTAGCCTACAAATACAGAGGTCTCTAAAGCTAGCCTACAAATACAGAGGTCTCTAAAGCTAGCCTACAAATACAGAGGTCTCTAAAGCTAGCCTACAAATACAGAGGTCTCTAAAGCTAGCCTACAAATACAGAGGTCTCTAAAGCTAGCCTACAAATACAGAGGTCTCTAAAGCTAGCCTACAAATACAGAGGTCTCTAAAGCTAGCCTACAAATACAGAGGTCTCTAAAGCTAGCCTACAAATACAGAGGTCTCTAAAGCTAGCCTACAAATACAGAGGTCTCTAAAGCTAGCCTACAAATACAGAGGTCTCTAAAGCTAGCCTACAAATACAGAGGTCTCTAAAGCTAGCCTACAAATACAGAGGTCTCTAAAGCTAGCCTACAAATACAGAGGTCTCTAAAGCTAGCCTACAAATACAGAGGTCTCTAAAGCTAGCCTACAAATACAGAGGTCTCTAAAGCTAGCCTACAAATACAGAGGTCTCTAAAGCTAGCCTACAAATACAGAGGTCTCTAAAGCTAGCCTACAAATACAGAGGTCTCTAAAGCTAGCCTACAAATACAGAGGTCTCTAAAGCTAGCCTACAAATACAGAGGTCTCTAAAGCTAGCCTACAAATACAGAGGTCTCTAAAGCTAGCCTACAAATACAGAGGTCTCTAAAGCTAGCCTACAAATACAGAGGTCTCTAAAGCTAGCCTACAAATACAGAGGTCTCTAAAGCTAGCCTACAAATACAGAGGTCTCTAAAGCTAGCCTACAAATACAGAAGTCTCTAAAGCTAGCCTACAAATACAGAGGTCTCTAAAGATAGCATACAAATACAGAAGCAGTGCTTCAGATTGTTGGCGCGCCCGCGCCATTGGCGCATATTTTTTCAGAATGGCGCGTTACTTTCAATGTGTATGCGCCAGCCGGGCGCGTCATAAAAATCACCAACTTGTATCGATCCTCGGTCCGTCTGTACCACTAAGCCCCACCAAGCACATGTGGCTGCACCACGGAGTACCAAAACCGACGCCAAACCGATGAACAGGCCTCAAACGTCGACAACGTCAAGTCAAACTACTTTGCCTAGCATCGATGCATCGCTCTGTGTGATTGTCTAATAGCCAGCAAACAACCAATCAGCGAACATCTATCAGTTTACCTTGCACAGACTCTCACACGTGTGAGGAATCAAGATGCCACCGAAGAAAAGGCTTAGAAAAGAAACTGAAGAAAACCAACGTCAGTTGACGTTGTCTTCAATGTTTTGCAAGAATAAAACAAGCGGTAACTGTTTAGTTTTTATCTCTTACTAGCTCCTTCCAAAGCTGATGTCCATATGGAGCAGTGCAAGTCTGATTTTGTCAACACCTGAGTGCACTGAACAGGACTTTGATCTTGAAGAAAAGACCTACAAGCAGTGTAAAATCACCGTTCTGGTTCAGAAAGTCTCCTCTACTCTGCTGCCCTCATTTGTAGAAGAAGTCCTCTCCAATCTGGATAAGAGATTTCCTGATGCGGAGCTGCTCCAGGCATTCAACGTTCTAGCTATGAGGCCGATTTCATTTGTTGACAAGATAAAGCTGGATGACTGGGGCATGGAATAAATGGAGAAACTTCTTCAACCGTTCGCTGACGAAAAGACCCACTCCTGGGTCTGCGAGGGCCAGAACTGCTCACTGAAAACTGCTCAGCCGTTCATCAACAGAGACGAGACTTGGCAAGAATGGAGGCTGCTCAAGAGAACAGTTGTCAGTGAACACTTTCCCAGAGATGATTTCGTCACCCTTTGGCAGATGATCGCCAAATTCTACCTTGCAGCTGATGAATTTGCAAATTTAAAGAAGCTGACAGCTGTGGCCCTGACACTGCCCATCCACACAGCAGACTGTGAAAGATCGTTCTCTGTGCAAAATTACGTCCAAACACAGAGGGGGAGAGCATGCACTGTCTAGCACACACTGTGACCAGCTGATGAGGGTGTGCATTGATGGACCTATCTTCCAGGACATGCCCTTTAACCGTGCAGTGCAGGTGTGGGCGGAAAGTCGCAACCGCTACCTGTTCAAGAAGAACTAGGGCACGAGACTGTCCTAGGTCCTATTGATGGAGTTATTCAGAAGGAAATACTGTGGACTGTTGTGTATTTGTGTGTGTAATTTGCTGGATGGCAGAAAACAAGTTGAGACTAAACTCTTTGGACTCGCTGCAACATTTTTGTGGTGTGTATGTGTGTAGAGGAGTGATTTTGTGTTGTGTTTGACTGGTTGAAGCAGATCTCTGTTAGATTTCATTGTGTTAGGCCCTAAAACCAAGTTTGTTTAAACAAAACATCATGCTACCAAGAAAGAATAGAGTGGATTTTGAGTGATCATGACTCTGTGTCCACAGAACGAAATGTTAAAAGAGACATTAAAACAACTGAAAGACACACAGCTTGACATGTGTTTGTTTATTTTTTATTTTTTATTTTTTAATTATTCATTTGTGTGTGTGTGTGGGGGGGGGGGGGGAGGGCTGTAGGGGTGTCATGTGTGGGGTGGAGGGTCATTCTGTTTGAAGTGAAGGTTTGATTGTTAATGACCCATGTTTTTCAAAATTGACCCATCATTTTGCCTGGCCATGGGTCATTGGGCCCATGAAGTCTAAAAACAATCTGAAGCACTGCAGAAGTCTCTAAAGCTAGCCTACAAATACAGAGGTCTCTAAAGCTAGCCTACAAATACAGAGGTCTCAAAAGCTAGCCTACAAATACAGAGGTCTCTAAAGCTAGCCTACAAATACAGAGGTCTCAAAAGCTTGCCTACAAATACAGAGGTATCTGAAGCTAGCCTACAAATACAGAGGTCTCTAAAGCTAGCCTACAACAAATACAGAGGTCTCTAAAGCTAGCCTACAAATACAGAGGTCTCTAAAGCTAGCCTACAAATACAGGGGTCTCTAAAGCTAGCCTACAAATACAGAGGTCTCTAAGCTCTTCCAGGAAACCTCCCATGGGAGGCTCCAAATGCTCCAGCAAAAGATTGGTATGTGGTGGAATGTTCATTTTGAATGGAATGGCTGCATCACTGACAATGGTGACTTCCCCCATCATGTTGCTAACATGCCAGCTCTTTCTGTTTGACAGAAGCAAAAACATCACAGAATATCTTCAGAGGCTGCCCATTTAGTGAATATAAATAAGTGATTTCCTTTGTTATATAACAAACAAAGACTGAGGCCTAAATAAACCAAATAATATTTTTTGTTCATTAGAGATTCATTCTAAAATCAGGAAATACTGCTAGGAAAGTGAGATATATACTACAGAAGAAGGATGCATGAGGTACTTTTGAAGATTTAGCGGTTTAAGATAAAAGTGGATTAGTCATTTTTTAGGAATGAGTTATGTTGCACTTTGAAGTAAGTTTATGTAGTTGTAAATGCATGTTTAGATACAACATCTAAGATTTCTCTTTCATGACTATACACTTCCCTGCAATTTAATTCATATGAAAAATCTGCATGGACAAGAAGAAGGGAGATAACTCTTGGGTAGGAGATTTGGTTGGTTGGTTTGTATTTTACGGCCTATCAGCCTCTCTAGGCTATGTAAGGCCATTAAGCACGACAATCTTTAGAACAGTTTGGAGTAAACACTAATCAAGTCACGGTGTCCCTAATTATTCGCCTCTTACAAGTCGCATAGGGAGATGCGGTGGGTCAATTCTTACCCCGAACCCACAGGGGGATTTGGGTAGGAGAGGAAGAGGCAGAGGGGCAGAGAGAGGACTCATGGGTAGGAGAGGAAGAGGCAGTGGAGGAGAGGGAGTAATCATGGGCAGGAGAGGAAGTGGCAGTGAAGGAGAGGGAGGAATCATGGGTAGGCGAGGAAGAGGCAGAGGAGGAGAGAGAGGACTCACAAGTAGGAGAGGGAAAGGCAGAGGAATAGAGAGAGGACTCACAGGTAGGAGAGGAAAAGGCAGTGGAGGAGAGAGAGGATTCGTAGGTAGGAGAAGAAAAGGCAGTGGAGGTGAGAGAGGACTCATAGGTAGGAGAGGAAGAGGCAGTGGAGGAGAGAGAGGACCCGCAGGTAGGAGAGGAAGAGGCAGTGGAGGTGAGAGAGGACTCATGGGTAGGAGAGGAAGAGGCAGTGGAGGTGAGAGAGGACTCATGGGTAGGAGAGGAAGAGGCAGTGGAGGAGAGAGAGGACCCGCAGGTAGGAGAGGAAGAGGCAGTGGAGGTGAGAGAGGACTCATGGGTAGGAGAGGAAGAGGCAGTGGAGGAGAGAGAGGACCCACAGGTAGGAGAGGAAGAGGCAGTGGAGGAGAGAGAGGACTCATAGGTAGGAGAGGATGAGGCAAAGGAGGAGAAAGAAGACTCACGGGTAGGAGAGGAAGAGGCAGTGGAGGAGAGAGAGGACCCACAGGTAGGAGAGGAAGAGGCAGTGGAGGAGAGAGAGGACTCATAGGTAGGAGAGGATGAGGCAAAGGAGGAGAAAGAAGACTCACGGGTAGGAGAGGAAGAGGCAGTGGAGGTGAGAGAGGACTCATGGGTAGGAGAGGATGAGGCAAAGGAGGAGAAAGAAGACTCACGGGTAGGAGAGGAAGAGGCAGTGGAGGTGAGAGAGGACTCATGGGTAGGAGAGGATGAGGCAAAGGAGGAGAAAGAAGACTCACGGGTAGGAGAGGAAGAGGCAGTGGAGGTGAGAGAGGACTCATGGGTAGGAGAGGATGAGGCAAAGGAGGAGAAAGAAGACTCACGGGTAGGAGAGGAAGAGGCAGTGGAGGTGAGAGAGGACTCATGGGTAGGAGAGGATGAGGCAAAGGAGGAGAAAGAAGACTCACGGGTAGAAGAGGAAGAGGCAGTGGAGGTGAGAGAGGACCCACAGGTAGGAGAGGAAGAGGCAGTGGAGGTGAGAGAGGACTCATGGGTAGGAGAGGATGAGGCAAAGGAGGAGAAAGAAGACTCACGGGTAGGAGAGGAAGAGGCAGTGGAGGAGGGAGAGGACCCACAGGTAGGAGAGGAAGAGGCAGTGGAGGTGAGAGAGGACTCATGGGTAGGAGAGGATGAGGCAAAGGAGGAGAGAGAGGACTCACGGGTAGGAGAGGAAGAGGCAGTGGAGGAGGGAGAGGACCCACTGGTTGGAGAGGAAGAGGCGGAGGAATAGAGAGAGGACTCACAGGTAGGAGAGGAAGAGGCAGAAGAGTGGGAAAAGGCAAAGGAGGAGAGAGAGGACTCACGGGTAGGAGAGGAAGAGGCAGTGGAGGAGGGAGAGGACCCACTGGTTGGAGAGGAAGAAGCGGAGGAATAGAGAGAGGACTCACGGGTAGAAGAGGAAGAGGCAGAAGAGTGGGAAAAGGCAAAGGAGGAGAGAGAGGACTCACGGGTAGGAGAGGAAGAGGCAGTGGAGGAGGGAGTGGCGGGTGACCATATGGTAGCTGGTGAAGACCAGGAATACCAGCACTGCCAGCACCACCGCCACCTTCAGCAGCTGCACCAGCCATTGCAGTAAGCTCTGTGACTGCTTGGACCCACAAACCTGTAATCAAACACACCTGTAATTAGACACATGTAATCAAGCACACTGCTAATTAAACACACCTGTATTCAACCACACCAATAATTAGGAGTACCTGTCCTCAGCCACATTGACAAACCTGTAATCAAACACATCCATACTTAGGCAAACCTGTAAATAACCACATTGGTAATAGGGAACACATACAATCAACCACACTGTTTGAACAGGTCTGCATTGGATGAATTTCACAAGTGTGTTTAAGTATGCGTGAGTACATTATAATCATGAACAATGTTTCCTGCTTCTGTGACTAATTTTCTTTGTATTTCTAATTGTCAACTTTAAATCAAATGCACTGTGTTTTCTTTTCACTGCATTTTCATAAATGCACCTTAACCCTAGTCTAATTGATATATCGCCAACTAAAAACAGCAATTACTCCCTAGGGTTGCCAACTCAAAAATGCAAAAACTTGGGTGGTTTTAGAAAAATGTCAATAACTCTCTTGCTTGAGCTTCAGTCATCATGAAACTTTAGGATACAACAGATAAACCATTACTTCTTCAATCTATGGTGTTTATGTTTTTGTGCTGCTGGGTGCTTGGCCTAAACGGGAATACTTGTTACCTGTCAGAAAAGGGTTAAAGTGGCTGTGACTGATGGGCACATCTTTCAAAATGAACTGTTTTCATATGCCTCACCTCTTGCACAAAGCAAGCCACAAGACGTCGACTCATCACCAAGGCCAGAAAACCAACCAGGTAGGGGTCTATCAGGTAGAAATTCTGCAACACACAAGGCAACAGTGAATAGGAGTGCCCTATTAAATGGAAAATACTTTTCTGTCCATCCACACCTTCATGTCTGTTCATCCATCCATCCGTTCATCTATCTGTCCATCCCTTCATCCATCCCTCTGTCCATCCCTTCATCCATCCAACTGTCTATCCCTTCATCCATCCAACTGCCCATTCATTTTTCCACTTCTTTATTTATGTATGTCTCTGTGCATTTCTCTGCCTGCCTCTTTCCCTCTCATTATTTTTCCCAAGTCTGTGTGTGTGGATCCGTCTCTATTATTGTGTGTGTGTGTGTGTGTGTGTGCGCGCACGCGCAAGTGTTGTGCATGTGTGTATTTGTGTGTGTGTGAGTGTGTGTAAGTGTGTGTGTAAGTGTGTGTGTGCGCGCGTGATTGTGCATCTTTGTGTGTTTGTGTCTGTGTCAGTGTGTGTGTTATGTGTGTCTAAGTGTGTGTAAGTGTATACCACACCACAACCACAACACCACAACCCCCACACCATCCACAACCACACCATCCACCACCACCACATCCTACTGCATCCCTACTGCAACATACCAGGGCATACTTGGAGTGTGACTGTGGCAGCCACCACACTGTCTTGTACAGGTTGACATACTGCAACATCATGACGATCATGCTGAAGCAGTACAGGACGAACTCAAAGAAGAGGTTGTTGTCACCCTGCAGGTCTGGCAGCATTGCGTGCTTGGGTAGAACCACCATGGAGGCCAGTGGTATCATGTTGGCCTCTCGGTCATCTCCCAGGTGGCTGAAAGAGAGCACTGGTGAAGTTAACAATGTGTGTGCAGAGAGAGCTCTAGAGAGAGAGAGAGAGAGAGAGAGAGAGAGAGAGAGAGAGAGAGAGAGAGAGAGAGAGAGGGGGGGGATGCAAAATGTTATCATTGTCGGAAAACGTTTACGTTTGCTGCCATGCAAACTGCAGCAAAGGGCCAGGCAAATAATTAATAGTTTTGTTTCAGATTAGGCATCATTAGAATCCAGTGAGCGAGCATCGTGGGCTGGGCCTTATGAATGTTATCAAACTCTGTCAAAGCGATTGTGGCGTGTATGTGTGGTACCCGATGGCGTCCTACGATATGCGCCAAGTAGTTATACTTACAGCTGTTTTAGTGTTTAGTCGTAACAACTAACATTACTGCGTACCTTCCGCCTGCATTCGATGACTTGTGGGCCGAGGAAGAATACGATGGATTGGACTGAATACGGGATAAGATGCGTCGCCCTGGCATTGTAGTATAACCAGACTTTTCTCCTAATGTTTAGAATGATAAGATAATCATATACACAGCCTAGATGAACTGTCCTGTCCGGCATACAAGGATAATCCAGCGATTGAGCGCGAGACTGAACAAATCGAGCACTTCCGGTGCAATTTTATCGACTAGTCTGTTGTAAGAAAAGCGTCTGTAGAAACCAGAGACAGAAAATGACCGAGGGAAATATTTCATGCAACCGTCTTTGTTGTATTTAGGAAACTTGAGAAGAAGATTCTCAGGGAAAGAGAATACTGATCGATCTGTACGCAGTCGAAATGGAAAGCGCGGTATATTACTATCTGCGTCAGAGGGGACCACAGTGGTAATCATAATTGATGTCAGTATTCTCTGTTTTTGGGGGAGAACGAAAGCACTTTTCTCGATTAGCCTCATGTTAGTGCTGCCATTCGTCGTACAATTACGTCCCCAAGAGTCAGCAATGTTTTGACACTTACTTTTCGGTGGGAAGTTGACTAAAGGTAAATGTTTGTGTGTTTGTTTGTTTTTAGAATCTGATCGATAGTATTACGATGAGTTCTTTCTGCCGAATTGGCTTAGCTGATTGCTCTTATATCAATCTCCACAACACTTTCCTAGAAATAGACCAAGGATGACGATGGGGTACGCAAGGAGAGATATCTCTATTCGATCTGGCGTCAGTCGTTCTTCAGTATTTGGGTGTCCACATTGACAAGCATATCTGGCAATGGAATACCAAATAAATCACATTGTCAAAGTTTCTCAGTGGAAAATGAGGGAAAATCAGAACTGTGAGAAGATTCCTCTCTGAAAATACCTCTGCGATGCTCGTCATCTCCCTCGTCCTCTCCCAACTGGACTATTGCAACAGCTTCTTGTTGGAACCTCAAACCATCTCATCCTCAAACTGATTCAAAACGTATAAGCGCTAAGGTTGTCAAACCCGTACCCCCTAAAGCATACGTATCCCCAGTGCTGAAAGTATCCCATTCAGGGGCGGATCAGTTCATTTTTTAGGGGAGGGGTTTCCAAACTTTGTTTAAGAGCGGGGGGGGGGGGGGGGGGGGGGGTGGGGGGGGTGTTTCAAGTGCTTAATCGAAACGTGACAGCGGGGGTGGGGGGTGGGGGTGGGGCTGGGGGGGTGGGGGGGTGAGCCTATAAGGGCGCGCGGAGCTCAGCCAAAACGGGAAAGCGGGGGTGGGGGTGGGGGGTGGGGTGAGGGTTGGGACTGCAAAATGGTCCGATCTGGCGCATTCTGATGGTCATCATTACCAGTTTCAGGCAGCAGATTTTGTTACTGGGAAAAATAGATTTTTTTCTTCTGTTGGGGGTGTGTGTGTTCCGGAAACCCCGGAAACCCCGGAAACCCCCCCCCCCCCCCCCCCCCCTCGTCCGCCCCTGCCATTGGCTGCCTTTTACCCTCCCCTTACCCCTCCATCCTACCCATCGTCCCTCCCACCCCTTACCCCAACCCCGGCCCACCACGCCTCTCTCTCTCTCCATCCAATCCATCTTCCCCACTTTCCCCAATGGCAGTCAACGACTGTCAAGCCACTCCTAGCTGAGACACGAGTTTTATTCCAAGCTGACGAAGACCATCCGCCCATGATATGAGGGGAGCGCCTCTGCTGCATCAAGCATTAGAAGTAATGGGAAGTAGGTCAGCGCGCCCCTGGGCGCTTGCCTTATACAGCGCGCGGCAGGGCTGGTAAGCTACTGGAGGAGGCCCCAAAATCCATGGATTTTGCCTGACATATTTCATGCACCATTTGTGTTTGAAAGCTGTCTCTTCTGTGCCGGACGTAAATAAGAAACGGATTCGAGGCTGCATGCAATCACGTGGTTTAGGTGAGGAGAGCCGGTCGTAGATCGAGATCAGGCCCCTGTGGAAGTTGTGGAAATTTTAGTCCGTCCGTCCGTCCGTCTGTGTGTCTGCCTGCCTGTCTGTGTGTCTGTCTGTCTGTCTGTGTGTCTGTCTGTCTGTCTGTCTGTGTGTCTGTCTGTCTGTCTGTGTGTCTGTCTGTCTGTCTGCCTGCCTGCCTGCCTGCCTGCCTGCCTGTCTGTCTGTGTGTCTGTCTGTCTGGGTGTCTGTCTGTCTGTCCGTCCGTCCGTCCGTCCGTCCGTCCGTCCGTCCGTCCGACCGTCCGTCCGTCCGACCGTCCGTCCGTCCGTCCGTCTGTCTGTCTGTCTGTCTGTCTGTGTGTCTGTGTGTCTGTCTGTCTGTCTGTCTGTCTGTCTGTCTGTCTGTCTGTCTGTCTGTCTGTCTGTCTGTCTGCCTGCCTGCCTGTCTGTCTGTCTGTCTGTCTGTCTGTCTGTCTGTCTGTCTGTCTGTCTGTCTGTCTGTCTGTCTGTCCCTTCATGGACGTGCGTGTTTGGTTTCTCGCCTACGGACGGGACGTTGCTCGCTTCCGGAGAGCGTTAACAATTATCAGTGTTTGCAGCACGGGTCAGACGCCCGACCCACCAGGGGCGTGTGAAAACAACTTCAACAGCTTCAATTGTGGTGCCAGACGATAAACCTCTCCAGACTTCACGACTACCAAGCGAACAAGCGTGAGGTCAAAAGGTCAAAAGGGCTCCTGTGGTTTTTGTCGTCGAAGGTAAAAACAGCCGAACTAAACGCAGCACTCGTCTCCACTACTCCACCTTATGGCCGTGTCCGAGTCTGTTCAAAAGCCAGGTGATCAGTTCCGATATTGGTTTAGAGCGGGTGTGCTTGAATTTGGAGCCAACATTACGCAACACCAGATGCTGTGGTCTCCAGTGTAATTCCATTGGGAGTTGTCTGTTGGGGTGGGGACAACTCCATACAGGACAAGGGAAGGGTGGAAAGGTTAATTCGTAGAGCAAGCCACTGTGTTGAAAAACCAGTAGACGACTTTGGAGAAAATGCAGTACTTAGCAAAACCAATAGGATTGTAATGGATCTCCCCCACCTCTACACCATGAGATCTACACCCACCACACCTTGAGTTCTACACCCACTACATTATGTCCTACACTAACTACATTTAGAGTTCTACACTCACTACACCATGAGTTCTACACTCACTACACCATGAGTTCTACACTCACTACACCATGAGTTCTACACCCACCACGCCTACACCCACTACACCATGAGTTCTACACTCACTACACCATGAGTTCTACACTCACTACACCATGAGTTCTACACCCACTACACCATGAGTTCTACACCCACTACACCATGAGTTCTACACCCACTACACCATGAGTTCTACACCCACTACACCATGAGTTCTACACCCACCACACCTTGAGTTCTACACCCATTACATTATGTTCTACACCAACTACATCAAGAGTTCTACACTCACTACACCATGAGTTCTACACTCACTACACCATGAGTTCTACACCCACTACACCATGAGTTCTACACCCACTACACCATGAGTTCTACACCACTACATCATGAGTTCTACACCCACTACTCATGAGTTCTACACCACTACACCATGAGTTCTACACCCACTACACCATGAGTTCTACACCCACTACACATGAGTTCTACACCACTACATCATGAGTTCTACACTCACTACACCATGAGTTCTACACCCACTACACCATGAGTTCTACACTCACTACACCTTGAGATCTACACTCACTACACCATGCGTTCTACACTCACTACACCATGCGTTCTACACTCACTACACCATGCGTTCTACACCCAGTACACCATGACTTCTACACTCACTACACCATGCGTTCTACAACCACTACACCATGAGTTATACACCCAATGCACCATGACTTCTAGCTCTACACCCAGTACACCATGACTTCTACACTCACTAGACCATGAGTTCTACGAAAGAATCTCTAGCCCAGTTGACATCACGTGATGGAACTAATCCGTCCGGAATATTCATAAAAAGGTCACACATGAGGCTTGTGGGATAGCACTCTGCTCCCTGACATACGCCGTTAAAGTAGTTCTAAGATTAGTTCGCACAAATCTAATAAATTAGCCCTACGCTTGTTGAGGCAATAAACAAGCGTTTATTCGATAAAACAACATGTTTGTGTTCAAATGGAAAAAAGTTTTGACATCAGAATGATTTCTGTAAAAAGTGGGAAAAATAGTTTCCAGAACGAGCTATTTTTGGCACATTGCTGTAATGCGAAGGGTCAAGTCTATTACGCATTCATTGCAAACTGCGCCAGAGTCACGTGACTCGGGTTCACAGACTGCTCGATTCCCACGCCTCCTTCATTCCGGCAGCTCTAAACTTTTCTAAATGATACGGACATTTAGTTTTACGATTGCTTGCATCTAAAATTGGTATGCCATGCAGTGTGATATGTTTTGTGTTCTTTCAAGATCAGCAAATAAAATTCCCATTACGGATGAATAAAGTATTATTGTATTGTATCTTATCGTATATCATTGTTCGGGGTGGGATGAGGTGGGAATGGGGATGGAAATGGAGGTGGGGGTGGGGATAGGGGTGGTGTGGGTTGTGGGAAAGAAAATAAAACACACACACACACACACACACACACACACACACACACACACACACACACACACACACACACACACACACACACACACACACACACACACACACGAATTTCGCACTTTTTGAATAATTATTTTCATGTCAGCTTGCTTTAAGACCATGGCAGTCCCGCAGTCGGCCGACGAGGCGTGATGCGTTGGTGACGTCATCAGAGCCTGCAGTGGCGCCAGACGCGTCTGACCTTGCCATTATCTCACCTTCGACCCTTGACCTTTTTGTGCGGTATCACTCGATGATGGGATGTGAAGAGTTGTCAACAAGGACGACGAACGTTCGCTATCTTCTTCAAAGCCCGAAAAGGAATCGCTGGAGTTTTCCTCGCGATACACGACTGAGAAAATGACCGTCTCTCTCACACACAGCGATTTGATGCGAAGAAGTACCATTGGACAGAAATGACTTTGGCACTGTTGGTGAAGTATGGTGTGTAGATGTAAAGAAACCAACGCTTGCTGAATTTATATAGCGGTCGAAGTCAGAATACAGCCTTTAAAAACTAATGGAGTGATCAAAAGAACATGTTATTCTGCCCGCTTATGTATTGCAACGCATTTGAAGATGAAAATTATTTCATCGCTGTGGATAACAGTTCGGAAAAAACAGTAACCCCTCTTTCCCGATTAGTTTTCCCGATTTCATCACTTGAAACACGTTTAATGAATGTGATCTAACATAAATTTTGCTCCTCTTCGTCTGCATTCGATTTTAGATTTCTCACGGCTCATCAGTTTCGTCATTACCATCAAGTTTCTGATATCTTTCAAAACCCAGCTACGCAAAAGACATAGATAGAATTGCTTGTCATAGAATAGAAGGTGCAATATGCAAGACCTTATGAATTCATGGAGACAGAGTAAGTATTTCAACCACAATCCGCACTTCTGAGAGTCGTGTTGGTTTCATTTTCTTCGTGTGTGAGCAAATATGCCGTGGCAAGAATATCAGTGATTGAAATGGAACATATAGAAGAAATCAAATTTACCCATGCAGACTAATCAGACCCCATTGATCCAGGGTTCATCTACGTACAAGTTGTATCAGCATCAAGTGCCCACATCGAACGCCAGGTTGACCTTTCGTGACCTCTCGTCCTCACGTCCCTCCGCACCGGACGTCTTCTGTACTTTTATCACCACCTGTTATCGTGGCCACTTATCGCGCCTCGAATTGTCTGCCGCCAGTCGGAGAGAGATTATCGCCTCTGCCACTTGCTCTCACGGTCCAACAAAAGGACGACAACTCCCTGCTGGGACAGACGGTGGAGCCGCTCAGTGGCGCTGTCTAGTCCCGACGCCATGCTGAGCGTACGCGCCAGAGCATTTGCCATAGACGCCTTGTTGAGAAGATCCCCTGCTCCTTCAGAAGAATTCCCAGGGGATGCTCTGCAGTGCTTGCCCCAAGGGCCATGTGAGTTTCTGACGGAGCATCGGGAGAAGAGCGATGTCGAAACTTCCTACCAACGCCGAGGAACCAGCTATGGGGTTGTTGTGCAAAGACTGTCTGGTTCGCCGAATTTCAGCCAGGAAGTCCTCGGGACTGCAAGCCGAAGACCAACTTCAAGGGAATCAGACTTCAGCGAGCAACACAGGAACACGGGCTCAGAGAGTTCTTCCGGAGATTCCCAGAGCCAACGGTGGAACGTCCATGACCATGTGCTGGAACAGAATTCGCAACTGTGTGAGTGTCTCACTGCCCCCGGGAGCAGCAGCAGCAGCGACGGAGAGAGCAACGGGAAGCGACAGTTACATTGTGGAAAGGAGAATTCACCGACCGACAAGACTGCCGAACATTGTTGCGGACAAGAAGGTCACAGCAATAAAGAATGCCACGAGAAAGACCGTGGTCGGATTTCAAAAACTGCCTCAGATCTCGCAGAAGAAAACACCTCGTCGGGAGCAAACAGAGGGAAAACCGTAGCGAAAGGAAAAGGAATCTCAAATGGCTTCAGAATAGGCATGCTGGAAGACCCAGCATTGATAGCGAAAAGGAGGAAGTTGTCAAAAAACTTGGACGAGAAAGACAGCATTTATTATGAAGAAGACGGCAAATCTAGAAGCAGTGACGATGTAGAAAAGGCAGACTCGCAAAACACTTCTGCGTCATCAAAGATATTCGTGTCCAGACCCATTCTCACCGATGCAACATCTCGACTGATAGCAGGCGTTACGGAAGAGACCGATCAAAACGCACAGGAGTACACTCGTGGCGACACGTTTCAAGGGTTGCGATGCTGTCCAAAGTCGTCAGAAAAAACGCCCAAGAAACCGCATCCCGAGTACTTAATCTGTGATAAAACGTCTGTGTCCTTACGGCGCAAGATTGAGAGGTTTGCTTCTGCGAACACTGACAGACCTGAAGAGGACTGTGAAGACGACAGCTCATATGGTAACCCTTCAAGAGTGACAGAGGAGAGTCACAGTGGAGAAAACCCTCCTCGTCGAAGAGCTCTGAAGATCGAGCCGAGAACTGAGGAGCAAGAGGGTGAAGCTGAACAGCAAGAGCATTTGATCCCAGACGACTCCTTCCTACATTCTGCACCGTTGCTGAGTCCGTCTTCGCAAACGGGCTTGAATCTGGATATCCCAGAGACGAGATGTGTTCAGCCTCCGTTCGTTGAAAAACACGTCGACCTGAATGGAGTCGGTCAGCTTTTTCCGTTCTATCATCAACTCTCTCACGTCTACTTTGGAGCAAAATCAGACGACCACTTCAAGGCAAATGGAAAAAGACCTCCTTTGCCTACTCTGGCAGGGTATTCAAGACCATCCAGCCTCTTCCGAACAGCAAACTCCTCTGATGAGCGGAGATGGGGCGAATGGTCATCCAGGGATTTCCATCTCCCTTTCTCTGAATGCAGAGGAGGCGAGAGGCCGTCACCTTCCGGGAGCCGGGAGTTTTCCGAGGACGAGACGATAAAAACTGACCCAGCAAATTCCCGGTGTTTTCGATATAACGATCTACGTGCGGGATCCGCATTGCTTCCAGATCTGCGTCGCAGCCTGTCTGCATGGGAGAACAGCTTGCCCCCTTCAGCAGCATGGAGTGAACATTGCACCAGTCCTCTGGCTCATCGAAAAACTCCCCTCTGGAAGGTCTGCATCGAAGAGGAAGAAGCGACAGACTGCCCTGACTGCGAACAAACACCTCGTCGGGAATCTAAGGGAATGGGTGAGTCTCTCGATTGCACTCCGAAGAACCAGCCAAAGTCTCCCCGCATGGGCGAGAGAGTGACCATACGAGACGAAAAGGCACCCTTTTGTAGAAAGCGCCGCTACATCAAAAACTACGAAAACGACCAGATTATGCACGCGCAGGTTCTGAGGAGAAAAGAAAACGACTCGTCTTCATCAAAGCTTGATGACGGTCTGGTCGCAGATCAGCTCCGTATATTCCCGTTTATTGGAGCGTCGTCAAAGAACTTACAGAAACACACAGAGCATCCATCAACAACGCGGAAATATTTCTCTCTCAACGGATCGTCAAGAATGCCTGCCTTCCTGAAGGAAGGTAAACCTATGGACTCCGTTCCGATCTCTGTTCCAGCAGCTCTTCGGTCTGTGTACATAGCGCGTGGGCAAGATGACTACCAGGGTCATTTCAGCCCGGAAGATGGCTGCAGCAACAGCTTCGCGGACAGAGCCACAAGAAGGGAGAGATCTTCACTGATAGCACGACCCACGGCACTACCTCACTACTCGAGTTCTTCAGCCGTGCAGTTCTTCGATGGTAAGTGATAAGATATTATTAATTTTGATATATTAAATAAATCAAAGACGAAGAGGGGTGACGAGAACATGCATTCATACCGTTGATAACATCCTACCACGTCAGACCATTTTCGTCGTCGTCGTCATCATTATCATCTATCAATTATCATTGTACTTGTAGTCGCCAATATCATCACCACCACTACCACCACCACCACCATCATGATATCATCATCATCATCATCATTACAGTCGTCGTCGCCCTCCCCTCCTCCTCCTCCTCCTCCCTCCTCCTCCTCCTCCTCCTTCCTCCTTCCTCCTTCCTCCTCCTCCTCCTCCTCCTCCCTCCTCCTCCTCGACCCTCCTCCTCCCCCTCCTCCTCCTACCTCCTCCTCCTCCTCCTCCTCCTCCTCCTCCTCTCCTCCCTCCTCCGCCCTCTCCGCCCTCTCCCCCCTCCTCCTCCTCCTCCTTCCCCCCCTCCTCCTCCTCCACCCCCCTCCCCCTCCTCCTCCTTCCTCTCTCCCACCTCCTACCCCTCTCCCTCTTCCTCCTCCTTCCCCTCCCCCCTCCCCCTATGCCCTTGCCCCCTCCCCCTCCCTCTATCCCTGCCCCCTCCCTCCCGCCCCTCCCCTCCTCCCCTCCTCCTTTATCCTCCCCCTCAGTCCTCCTCCTGTCCCCCTCCCCCTGCCCCCCATCCCCCCTGTCCTCCTACCTCCCTCACTCCTCCTCCGTGTCCTCCTCCTCCTCCTCCTCCTCCCCTCCTCCTCCTCCTCCTCCTCCTCCCTCCTCCTCCTCCTCTTCTCCTCCTCCTCCTCCTCCTCCTCCTCCTCCTCCTCCTCTTCCCTCCTCCTTCCTCCTCCTCCTCCTTCTCCTTCCTCCTCCTCTCTCCTCCTCCTCCTCCTCTCCTCCCTCCCTCCTCTCCTCCTCCTCCTCCTCCTCCTCCTCCTCCTCCTCCTCCTCCTCCTCCTTCTCCCTCCTCCTCTCCTTCTTCCTCCCTCCTCCTCCTCCTCCTCCTCCTCCTCCTCCTCCCTCCTCCCCTCCTCCTCCTCTCCTCCTCCTCCTCTCTCCTCCTCCTCCTCCTCCTCCTCCTCCTCCTTCTCCTCCTCCTCCTCCTTCCCCCCTCCTCTCCTCCTCCTCCTCCTCCTTCTCCCCCTCCTCCTCCTCCTCCCTCCTCCTCCTCCTCCTCCTCCTCCTCCTCCTCCTCCTCTTCCTCCTCCTCCTCCTCCTCCTAGACGTTGTCGTCGTCTACGTAGTCGTCGTCGTCATAATCATTTTTATAATCTAATTCATCATCATCATCATCATCATCATCATCATCATCATCATCATCATCATCATCATCATCGTCATCAACAACAACATTGTCGTCGTCGTCGTCATCATCATATTTAATCATCATCGTCATCATGGTGCAACCATTAGTACCACCCTTTCTCCATTGCAGGTGGGGAGGGTGGAGGCAGGGTGAGGGTGGAGCTGTGTCAAGCCGACCTCTGGGACGCTTTCCACCGTCTGCACACAGAGATGATCATCACCAAGGCGGGCAGGTGAGAGCTGCGTATTGGTCAAATGTACTGGATATTTACCTATTTAAATAAACCCAGATTTTCTCCGCCCCAGGGATGGGTCTATTTAACTAAATATCTTGACAATGTGGGATATTATACTGGCTGCAACCCTGTGTCGTTAGCTTTGGTTTAACGTTAACGACGGGCCAAAGCAAAAAGACTAAAGTATTTACAGGAACTTCCCATCCCCTCAAACGTGGATATTTAGCCGCAACATTAACTTCGAAGATTTTATTGTATTGTATTTTTCTTAGAGGAAAATGCGTCAGCCGTCGTTGGCGTAATACAGAAGAGGAAGGATGCACCTACAAGTAATAGTGAAGTTCATGCTCACAAACATGTGAACACTCGTATGTCTTCAACAATGAATAAACGAACGGACGGATAACGAATGAATGAATGTAAGAAATGAATGTTAATGTCAACAGCCTATCAGCATCAATGGGCTATGTAACACCATTCACTACAAAAATCACTAAAGCTGATCAGAGTAAAAACAAGTGTCGATTTTCCTAGCGAATCGCCGTTTACAAATCGGGTAGGGAGACGTGATGGATTGTACGCAACAAACTGTGTTCAAACAGACGCTCACTCACACTCACCAGCAAAGGCGTGCAAACTTACGCCTTAACAACAAAGACACTACTTTTGCAAAAACGAGTACATTCGAAAGAGTTCGCAAAATCATATCTACGTAATTGCGGAATGCTTTTCGGTTACACTTTGGTTCAAAGTTTGTCTAGAATTTGAGGTGTATGTCGTAAAATTGTTATCATAAGCAGAAAGTTAAATGTATGTAGGGGGCGGGGGTGGGGGGGGCTACATGTATTGAATGAGTACGCGAGGCGGGAAAATTGTTTTGCATCACTTCCAGAATTTTGATGAAAGATACTAGCTTCGCAGCACATTACATGAAATATTAAGTTGCTTTTTCTGGACGTATTGATGCAGAACAGCGGGAGCATTCAGCTTTTTTAAGTCGTGCTTGTTCGTTCTAATTTAAGAAGTTCACAATCCACATTATAAAAAGAAGCCCCTTTTAATCACAAAGTTCTAATATGTAACAATGTAAATTTGGCAAAAGTATCAAATAATTAAACACATTTCAAGTCCATCTG
>JAWQFJ010012220.1:57500-70000 GCA_034096865.1 Theodoxus fluviatilis
GGCGGGTTTCTCAGTGACTACTATGTAAAGGACAGGCGGGTTTCTCAATGACTACTATGTAAAGAACAGGCGGGTTTCTCAATGACTACTATGTAAAGGACAGGCGGGTTTCTCAATGACTACTATGTAAAGGACAGGCGGGTTTCACAGTGACTATTATGTAAAGGACAGGCGGGTTTCTCAGTGACTACCATGTAAAGGACAGGCGGGTTTTACAGTGACTACTATGTAAAGGACAGGCGGGTTTTACAGTGACTACTTTGTAAAGGACAGGCGGGTTTCACAGTGACTACTTTGTAAAGGACAGGCGGGTTTCACAGTGACTACTTTGTAAAGGACAGGCGGGTTTTACAGTGACTACTATGTAAAGGACAGGCGGGTTTTACAGTGACTACTATGTAAAGGACAGGCGGGTTTTACAGTGACTACTTTGTAAAGGACAGGCGGGTTTCACAGTGACTACTTTGTAAAGGACAGGCGGGTTTCACAGTGACTACTATGCAAAGGACAGGCGGGTTTGACTACCATGTAAAGGACAGGCGGGTTTTACAGTGACTACTATGTAAAGGACAGGCGGGTTTCACAGTGACTACTATGTAAAGGACAGGCGCGTTTGACTACCATGTAAAGGACAGGCGGGTTTCACAGTGACTACTTTGTAAAGGACAGGCGGGTTTCACAGTGACTACTTTGTAAAGGACAGGCGGGTTTCACAGTGACTACTATGTAAAGGACAGGCGGGTTTCACAGTGACTACTTTGTAAAGGACTGGCGGGTTTCACAGTGACTACTATGTAAAGGACAGGCGGGTTTCACAGTGACTACTATGTAAAGGACAGGCGGGTTTCACAGTGACTACTTTGTAAAGGACAGGCGGGTTTCACAGTGACTACTATGTAAAGGACAGGCGGGTTTCACAGTGACTACTATGTAAAGGACAGGCGGGTTTCACAGTGACTACCATGTAAAGGACAGGCGGGTTTCACAGTGACTACTTTGTAAAGGACAGGCGGGTTTCACAGTGACTACTTTGTAAAGGACTGGCGGGTTTCACAGTGACTACTTTGTAAAGGACAGGCGGGTTTCACAGTGACTACTATGTAAAGGACAGGCGGGTTTCACAGTGACTACTATGTAAAGGACAGGCGGGTTTTACAGTGACTACCATGTAAAGGACAGGCGGGTTTCACAGTGACTACTTTGTAAAGGACAGGCGGGTTTCACAGTGACTACTTTGTAAAGGACAGGCGGGTTTCACAGTGACTACTATGTAAAGGACAGGCGGGTTTTACAGTGACTACTATGTAAAGGACAGGCGGGTTTGACACTGACTACTTTGTAAAGGACAGGCGGGTTTCACAGTGACTACTATGTAAAGGACAGGCGGGTTTTACAATGACTACTTTGTAAAGGACAGGCGGGTTTCACAGTGACTACCATGTAAAGGACAGGCGGGTTTTACAATGACTACTATGTAAAGGACAGGCGGGTTTCACAGTGACTACTTTGTAAAGGACAGGCGGGTTTTACAGTGACTACTTTGTAAAGGACAGGCGGGTTTCACAGTGACTACTTTGTAAAGGACAGGCGGGTTTCACAGTGACTACTTTGTAAAGGACAGGCGGGTTTCACAGTGACTACTTTGTAAAGGACAGGCGGGTTTCACAGTGACTACTTTTTGAAGGACTGGCGAGTTTCACTGACTACTTTGTAAAGGACAGGCGGGTTTCACAGTGACTACTTTATAAAGGACTGGCGGTTTAGGTGGGTTTCACTGACTACTTTGTAACGGACAGGCGGGTTTCACAGTGACTAGCGCTGTTCCTAACATGATATGCCACAGCCCGAGGGCTCGTTCACACACTGTAAATTCCTACCCTTCTTGGCGGTATCATTTATTAGGATTTTCCAAAAGACGCACTTTGTCTACAAAAAAACTAATTCCATCTTGACCATCATCCATCTCTCTCTCTCTCTCTCTCTCTCTCTCTCTCTCTCTCTCTCTCTCTCTCTCTCTCTCTCTCTCTCTCTCTCTCTCTCTCTCTCTCTCTCCCTCCCCCTCTCCCCCTCTCCCTCTCCCTCTCTCCCTCATCATACACACACACACAAACATACACACGCACGCAAACACACACGGGCACACAAACGCGCTAATACACGCACACACACACACGCACGTACGCGCGCAAACACACACACATACACACACACACACATACACACACACATACACACACACACATAAACGCACATACACATATGCACACACAGAAACACACACACATAAACACACACACACACACACACACACACACACACACACACACACACACTTTAACGTTATCAGTGCTACCAGACGTCATGTGGAGATTTCGAGTGGGAGGCGACGCCATCCAAGGGCTGACAACTCCAGTCGCCCTGCCACTCTTCGCTATGGATAGTCGCCATTTACCAATGGGCAAAGATAATAGGCTAGAAGTGAAGACGCTGAGCTATTCAGTCGTTGGAGTTTGGTGACTGCACATAACAAAATCTACTGACGACAGTCCGTGGGTTACTTTCGCCCCACGAAAGACTGCTTGATCCTTACTATTAAAACTGAAAATCTCATGCCTCACATTTATTCCCGTGTTTGAAGTCTGTCTGTACCAAATCTTTGTGTTCGCAGTGGTAATTAAGCCCGTTGTACACGAGGCAATTCCACACCGTTCACACTGACACTCTCCACATGATGCTTCTTGTACGGTTTTCATCGCTTGCCACACACGTGCAGAGAGCCACGCTGCCGAGTCGCACAGTTGCGTGTGGATTGGAATAAAAACTGTCCTAGTTCGCGTTGAGTCGCTATGCAATCGGCAACCAAGAATTCCAACACGGCATCAAGGTTAGGCGAGAACGAAATGCTGATGTTGATTGTACTATACACATAGCAGGAAAATAGTTTAAATGAAATCGCCAATGCGTGAGGCACCGTGGTGTGGAAACGTGCACAATGTAGCCTCTTAATGTTGCAAGCGACTGCAGCAAGCATTTCGTTGCTTGCCACACCTAGAGCGACGCGTACTTCTTCGTGTAAAATCGGCTTTTGTAGTGCACACTTTAATCGGCTTGGCAAGATAAAACCTTACATTAATCAAGAACATTTAAAATGCAGGTGTCCAAGAATGTTTCCATCCGAATAAACTGTGAATTGACTCATACCAATTTACACCGAGTGAAAACAAAGAGAGCCATGTCCATCAAAAATTGGAGCTGTTTGATCAGCCAATCGAATGCTTCCTACTTAAATGGTCTGGCATGCTTGCCCTGAATCGAAAGTCTTAGTGGTTGTGTAGGCGCTACTGGTGGGGTGCCCTTTCCGATGGCAACTCGCTTCTTGAATATCTTTTACATAATTGACTCGTTTGGAACCCGTGAATATTTGTTGCTCTTCATTTTGTCATCAGTTGCTTGCAAACTCAGCACTATCTCTACTGCCGATCCGTACATTTACCGATAATCTGGACAGCTGGGGATTGCTTGTGTCATAAACAAATTAGTAACTATGTCGTACTCTGCATGTGGTTGCTTGCATTTCAGCCAGAGTTTATTCAAACTAATTGTGAGAGTGCAGAAGTATGAATCCATTATTCCCATGTTTACATGAAAACATACTCTAATTCATACTTTCATGATCCCTGATGGACACGATATTGATCACATGTAGGAAGGACCATTACTCATCAGTTTTATCCATACAAAGTCACACATACATTTTTGCCATAGTTGGGTAGATATAATGCAGATTCTACTAACAACGACTCTCTGACAATTTGGAAACTTTGCATTGATTGCATTTCATTTGATCCCGTGAAAAGGATTCGGATATGGATTGAACAGTTTTCTGCAATAAAGTAGAAAAGTACTACAGCTATGAATGCAATGTGTCTTTGGCATTTCTCAGAGCACTGAAACTACAGTATGTTAATCTTCGCACTATCTCCCACGAGCCATACCAAAAGGCAGCAAAAACCTTGAGTGTTCGTCATATAATGTATAAGATGAAGGCAACTCTTTTTGCTTATCAGTGGAATGGCATTCAGATAAAAATGTGTTACACTGTTTACATACACGCCAATGAGAGGTTAACATTGAGTTAATATCGCATATGTGAAAATCCTAGAGTATTATAGATCTTCTATGCATTATGGATTAGAATCAAAATTAGTGGTATGTTGCATTTTCTCTGCAGTGTTCTACTGAGCACAGCTACTGAAGGAGAATTTTTATGATTTGCGACATACACTTATATAGACTGTTCATTTTTTGGTGTATAACAACAGACCGATGGCATTCATCACAATGAATTCTTTCGGTTCAGTAAGCCTATCCCTATGTACTATCCGACTCGCTCCATTTGACATATAAGCCACATCATGTGCTACTTGCACATGCAACCACTTTGATTTCCTCCTCCATTCACATTCTGATAGAAGACGTGATTTGTTTTCTCTTTTTCTCTTTTAGATTACCCGACTTAAAATCGCCATGAATCCGTTTGCTAAGGGCTTTCGAGACGCCATCAAGCCCACGTAAGTAGTGCAAGAATCAGTTGTAAGACGATGAGCACCATGAATACTAATGTACTTTGTCAAAGAGGATGGTCTTTTTAAGACAGCATGCTATCTAGTTTCTTAAGGCAGATTTGATATAGATAACAGAACTTACAAAGCACTATATTCTTTAACCAAATATCTACATGGATTGAAGAGCTACAATCAATTTTCCTTCTTGGAGCGTTATTCAAACCATTTATCTGAATAGCTTGTTACATGTTTGTTCAGCAGTAACGATGCTGATTTTCATTGTAACTACCAGTTCGTATCCCTTTAAAACATTACTGATAAAACATCCAACCAGTACAGCGAGTTATCACTGTTGAATGTGGAAACAAGCTTTATTGTTTTAAATCCTGCGGTTTAAACATTTTATTAAATCTCTGTTGATGCAGCTGCTTAATTTTATAAGTACTTTCTTAAAGACATGAGCAGGCCTACGCACCATCGTTTTAAAGCTATTTCCGTGATATATTTGAATAAACAAACCTCTATGCCATCTCAAAATAACAATTATCTGAAAGGAAAGCATTGTGTAATATATTGGTGAAGGAATCAATGCAAAAATGAACGCAAAGAGAAATAATTTCTAGGATGAAGCGAGAAGATATATCTATGAATGACTGAATGAATCAATCAATAAACAACACGAATGAATGGCAGGATAAATAGATAGATGAATAAATAACTGGACAATCTGCTGAGCAAAATCAATGAACAATGAAAGATTGAATTAAAAAACAACGCATATAGAGAGACGGACAAACGAACAAACTCTGACGTCATACCTTACTTGCCCTTGCTTGCAGTTTCCACGGAAGTGACCCTTGCCCTTCAGTGCGTCCACCAACTTCCGGTGTGCAGACGTCGTTGCCTCAGTAGTCTGCACACGGCACGCATCCTGGAGAATCACGGTGAGCACAAAGTTAAATGTGTTACTCTACTTAATCAGACTTTGTGCTGACGGCAAGAGTACTTGTATTCCATTGTCGAAAGCCAAATGACTGTTCAGTTACAGGAGTTGTCGATATAAACAAACAACACGAGTTGAAGTTCCAGGGCGTTTGATAAAACGAAGACATACCACAGTGGAAACGTGTAGAATGGGACACACATATAAAAAGCATACATGCGTGGCAGAGCATTCGACACGAGGTAAAGTTTTTTGGGCAGACGGGAGAAACTACACGGACCATGGTAGTTCAACCGGGTGCTAACGAACAGGTTGCGAGTTCAATCCCCGCCCGTGGTCCCTCATTATTTCCTGGCTGTCTCTCACAGGGCTTTGGTTCTGTATGTTAAACCTTAAATGAAATCTTTGTCAGACACAAGAGATAAAAGCATGTACTTACTGGGGAACGAGCAAATGGTATGAGCTCCATCGAGATCGAGTCAAACAGAGTTATCTTTTCCTACTTTCAGCATAACAAACGCGCGTCGCTTACAAAATCTGTGAAAGACACGTCTGTTTTTGGAGCAGACAGTTTGTTGTTTCTACAATGGTGACCTCCTGCTGTGTGAAGAACTGCCACAATAAGCATGGCAGAGAGAATGATCGACGTTTTTTTGTATCATCTGTTCTGACGATAAACATGGTGCTTTTTATTTTGCGCGAGCAGTTACTCATGAATCATTGATCTTTCAATAGACACACCCAGTGCTTGGAACATTACTGTGCACATCAACAGCTTTTAGTTTTATGGTGAATCTTTTAGTTTACACGCTATGCGTCATAAATGTGTAATATACTGGTCACTCGCAGAATGCTCTACGGCGTGTTTTTTTTCTGTTTGACTCTTACGTGAGTGTTGTGACGTTTCTGAGGGTTTGGCTATGAAGCTTGGGGACCAGTTTGCTGTGGCTCTCTCTCTCTCTCTCTCTCTCTCTCTCTCTCTCTCTCTCTCTCTCTCTCTCTCTCTCTCTCTCTCTCTCTCTCTCTCTCTCTGCGCGTGTGCGTGTGTGCTGTGTGTGTGTGTGTGTGTGTGTGTGTGTGTGTGTGTTTGTAGGTCGGGCAACCGATATCCCGAGTGATCGTGGTATCAAACTGTTCATCACAGCAGTTGTCGACAGTTTGCAATGCCTCAGTGGAGCACCGTTGGTTCAAATTCGGCTGTGGTTGGAGCGAAATGAAGGGTTACTTAGTCCTAACTGCTCGTTGTTTCTTAATCTTCATCTCTTATAAATCGCAGAGGACCAACTTTTATTTAAAATTGCACGCACAAAAAAGGTCGATCCGTTATCATATCTTAAAGTTATATTAAATTAGTTACAAGTAATCGATAATCCAGTTTTCTTCCGTCTCAGCGAGTTGAAGGGGTTTCGAAGAAGGAACACAATTACACAAATCCGAATGCTTTAGTAACGTACATCGTATTGATTTTGCTTCTCTACAGCGTTACAACACGCGATATGACAAAAAACGTCGATCATTCTCTCTGCCATGTTTATTATGGCAGTTCTTCACACAGCAGGAGGTCACCATTGTAGAAACAACAAGCTGTCTGCTCCAAAAGCAGTCGTGTCTTTCACAGATTTTGTAAGCGACGCGCGTTTGTTATGCTGAAAGTAGGAAAAGATAACTCTGTTTGACTCGATCTCGACGGAGCTCATAGGAACAGAAACTGGATGAGCTTTAGGTGTAAACTGTTTTCGTTGTCTTTACACATACAAAACAGAAAAAATTGAAAGCATAGAAATTTATGGCGTAACGTCCTTGTATAGTGATCAGGCTGACAAATATTTAAATGTGCACATTCTAAAATAAATGTAAGAAACTTTCTATGTATTCAATAGAATGAATGCGTCTCGTCGGTTCACTTGGACTGAGAAAAGGCAACATAAAAGATTGTCGCCGTGTTTTTTTCGTGTGTGTGTGTGTGTGTGTGTGTGTGTGTGTGTGTGTGTGTGTGTGTGTGTGTGTGCGTGTGTGTTGATATTCTTCTCTTGCACAAAGAACCACCCAAAGCCTCGTATCGCAGAAATAATTATTCTTCGTGAGAAAAACTTTGCATGATCTTTACAAAAGAAGAAGTGCCCACTCTCATTCTTTTGAACAGTCATTCCTTCGTCTTAAAAAAAATCAGAAAAAGTTTCTGCCCCTAAGCAGTTTCACATCGAATATCAAGGAACTGATTATCAGTGCAGCATATACAGTTGCTGGTAATATTGTTTCTCAGCATATCTTTATGCCTGTAGATGGAGTTATGGTTAAAACTCACAATGCCTCAATGTTCTCTCTCTCTCTCTCTCTCTCTCTCTCTCTCTCTCTCTCTCTCTCTCTCTCTCTCTCTCTCTCTCTCTCTTTCTCTGTGTGTGTGTGTGTGTGTGTGTGTGTGTGTGTGTGCGCGCGTGCGCGCGCGCGTGTGTGTGTGGTTTGCAAGATACATTGAATCGGTCTTATAAATTATTTCCTTCATTCAATCAATGAGGGTAACTCGGTCCTTTTTCTCCCAATCCGCAGCCACGGGCGACAACTCCTAATGGAGACGACCCCACGATCCCAAATGCACCTAGAATCATCGCATTAAAAGAGATCGTGCCACGTTTCTGCCTCGACAACTGTTCCGCTACGTACTACGACTGTCATCTGCATTTCCTTACAGCTCCCAATGCTAATTTTCTCCTTATAGATTAGTGCAGATGACTCTTGGAAGCATCGCCTAAATGAGTTGTCTGCGCAGGAAAACAAGTTGTCTCCCTTCCGTTGAGCACCGCGGGAGAGAGAGAGAGAGAGAGAGAGAGAGAGAGAGAGAGAGAGAGAGAGAGAGAGAGAGAGAGAGAGAGAGAGAGAGAGAGGGGGGGGGGAGGGGGAGGGGGGGGGGGGGGGAGCGAGCGAGCGAGATATATATATATATAGAGAGAGAGAGAGATAGAGAGACATAGAGACAGAGAGAGACACAGAGAGAGACAGAGAGAGAGACACAGAGAGAGACACACAGAGAGACAGAGAGAGACAGACAGACAGACATACAGACAAAGAGAGAGAGAGAAAGAAAGAGAGAAAGAGAGAGAGAGAGAATGGGGATGAGGGTGGAAAGCATTTAGCACGACCATGTCTACTCTGTGTTCAGAGTTAGGGGTGGAGTGGAAAGGAGAGTGTGAACTACATCAGTGCGAGATGTTGAGGACAGACTCATGACTTGAGAAAAAAAACCAGCAGACGATCGTGAGGATCGTGTAACTGTCATGTAAATTTCATTCGCAACCTCCAGTTCACTCCCGTAGTGAAGTTCAAATGGCTTCACCCTGAAAACACTGAGGGTTGCTTGTCTATATGCAGATCACGCTGCTTCTCCTCTTCCAATTTCCAGTTACAACCTTTGCCATGTCACGATGTCTTTAGGGTCAGGGCTGCCGAGGTGCGAGCTTTGCAAGATGGGCACGTGGAACGTGACAACCATTATTGCTGATCTGTTCATGTGAATAGTCGTGAAGTACAGATTTGTGGAAATCTGATGATCATTTGCTGGATCTGGCATGCATGTTCCTACGTGTGGGTATGGTGCCTTGCTCTGCGGATTTTTCAATCTGAAAGACTGCGTACTTTTAACACTCTTTACCCCAGAAGTCCTGCTGTGTCCCGACATGTGAGAGGGATTTGGGAAGGGACTTGATGTTGGGTACCTGTATTTTTAATATATTCTGAGCTATTCGTTTAATATTTAATTACCGGAGCCTCACATGAAAGGTGGGTCATTTCTGTCTGACAGAAATACGTTGTCACGAAGAAAGAAAATAAAACTTGGCAGAAAAACAAAGTCGAGCATGACCTTCTTCCTGAATGTGGTAGTGTGTCCTAGACTATATGGATCAGCATAGATTGAGGTCAAGGGGGAGACTTTTTAAAATCTCCTCTCGCTTGCTTGAGATTTAGAGTGTAGCCGTGCTGCAGATAAGAGGTCAAATGGATTAGGAAAGGGAGTTGGGGTTGAGGGCCTGTTCGCTTTCATAGATTCTGAGCTATTCTAGTATTCAAATTATGTGTGGGCCTTCCTGCGAATGTGTCAGGAAGTGCAAAGACCATCTTTTGTCGCGTTCCGCTGGAAGTTTCTTGCCACAAAGATTCGGTGCTGTTCTTGTATTTAAAATATTTTATGCCCGTTATCTGAGCTTCACAGGAAAGATGATTATGTTCTGTGTGAACGAAATTTGTTATCAAGAGGAAGAAAATTAAACTTGTCTGAAAGAAAAGAAATAGTTAATTAAAGGTTAGATCTGACAAGGTTGCTTCCATGTACGTGGGGTGCAGAGGGCCAAAGTGTGTGCATAAGAACTGTCAGGTCATGTGACTTTGTTTGCAGAAAACCGCCAAGAATGTAGTCTAAGGTGTTTTTTGTAATTCTGTACGCAATGTCCATCATTTTAAACGCGATTGATAAATGAACGTGTGTATGACAACTGATGAAATATCCCGCCATTCAAACTTAAATTTTCATTATGCGTTTAAGAGGAACAGCAAATGGATACACTAACATAAACATACAAAATGGCAAGCACCAATATGCACACACGCAAAGTACACACATACGCACAAACACACACACACACACACACACACACACACGTGTCACGCTCGCATGCATGTGCGCAAGCATGAAGACATGCATCCAAACATACATGTGCATAAAGAATTTATATGCATACCTATATACCTACTTACATGTATGGGCGCATGAGCGCGTGTACAAACACACATTCAAGTACACACTCTCTCTCTCTCTCTCTCTCTCTCTCTCTCTCACTCTCTCTCTCTCTTTCTTTCTCTGTCTTCTCTTCTTTTCATCCTCTCCCCCCCCTCCGTATCCCCCAGTTAACTCCACATCCTCTTCCTGTTAAGTCCAAAGTTTTTCATTTCTCGCACCCGTGTCTTTTGTCCTCTTTCTCGTTTCCTCTGCATTTCTCTCCGTTCATCTCTTCCACTCCTCCCATTCCGAGAATTCCTTGCAGCAGACATAACATCTTCCACTCCTCCCATTCCGAGAATTCCACGCAGCAGACATAACATCTTCCACTCCTCCCATTCCGAGAATTCCACGCAGCAATCATAACAAATACATATTGAGCCCTTGGAAGGCTTTGCCAAAATTGGGCCTAGGTGATTTCATGATCACGATATTGAGGGAACTGCTACTTCCGTTATTACCTCAACAACAACAACAAAAATCGTCTCTGATTTGTTTTCCTCTCCACTGGTGAGAGTGGTTTTAAGGCAAAAAATGTAATGTATTCGAATGTATAGAAGAGGAACATTCACAAGAAATATTTTGGTTCACTCTGTATTGACCAAAAATAACTAATATTTTTTTCACTTCATCCTCTATACATTCTCCTCTATAAAAACAAACACGAGTTGCATTTATATGTAAAATCTCCGACCCTATATACATTTTCTGACTTTTGCTTGCAGAATTTCGGCTCTGTTCTGGAAAAGACACCTAATGATTACCACGTCAACTGCGTGTGTGCCTTAAAATAAGGGCAACATTTAGGTGAAACTAATTTCGCATATCAGCAGCAAAGGGTCCATAAATTCATCTGTCGTATCCACACTTTCTTGTCTTTTTGTCATCCCAGCATTTTACCTTTTCTTTTCTCCCTCCTTAATGTTTGAAATTGTGCGAGGTGTTTCCCAAACCATGACGTAACTTGGGCTCAGGCCTCTGGAAAACCGATAAATCTTTTCAGCTGTACATACATGTACTTTCCCCCCGTTATTTTTACCATTACTAACAGAACGAACACCAGATCTTCGCCACCATCATTCTTACCACTGCCACCACCATTAACACTACCACCATCACCACAATCACCAATATTACCGCCACCGCTAACATCACCACCACTGCAATTGTGCAACAACATCATCAACAACCGCACCACTTCCATAGCAGCAGCATGCAGATGTCACCTATGCTACGAGCATCACCACGACACCAACCCTACCAGTACTTGCAATGCACTACACAATAATATCACCGTCAACAGCCAAATTCACTGCCACCAACATTACCACCATCGTCATCACTACTTCCACTATCATCACCACCTCAATCACTAGCAATGTATGGCACCAGTACAAAGATTATAGGTTACACAAAGATAGTTCATTAGCTAATTGTTATGAGGATCGAGACACGTTGCGCCCCAAGCGGCCAGGACTATGGGGAAGTAATCACACTGCTTAGATACATGTAAAAAGTGCTTGTTTGTCGACGCGTTTCTGATGCATTCCGATCATGTTTGTGAATACATTTACGGTGTAATGTGTAATAAAATGATTTGCTGCAATAATGGGGGTGTTTTGGCTTTGTTTTTTTGTAGCAGGCGTTGTGAAATCGAAATATTTGGTTCATCTAAATGGATGCTTCTGCGCATGCGCGTGAGCCTATAGTCCGTTTAAACATTGCTCTGTCAGTGGACGCTACTGACTTCGCACGCCCGGGGAGTTATGCCAAAGATCCGGCCGCGTTAAAGCATGCAAACATATTAATTAGATTAAAAACTAATCGAAAATAGTCATATTAGACTGTTTTAACGTATACTTTCTGCACAAAACCCACAGAAGATAAGTAAACAAACCTCACCGGTCGTACCTAGATGGCTAGCAGACGAATAATCTTTGTCTCCACTGACAGAGCAATGTTGAAACGGACTATAGGCTCACATTTCGATGAACCAAATATTTCGATTTCACAACGCCTGCTACAAAAAAACAAAGCCAAAACACCCCCATTATTGCAGCAAATCATTTTATTACACATTACACCGTAAATGTATTCACAAACATGATCGGAATGCATCAGAAACGCGTCGACAAACAAGCACTTTTTACATGTATCTAAGCAGTGTGATTACTTCCCCATAGTCCTGGCCGCTTGGGGCGCTGCGTTCCGAGCGTCTTGTAAC